>VDFB02169970.1:0-49611 GCA_007258455.2 Sequoia sempervirens | reverse complement strand
AAACCCACACTTTTAAAATAATTAAGTGGGGCCACCTTTAGTTGGAAAAATAAGCTTATTCTATGAAGACATTAATAATATTATGATGCCACCTTTCTTGCACATATGGCTGCAACATACAAAGGAAGTTCCTTGTTTTTAGCTACAAAGATGGCGTAGTAGTTAGGAAAATATAACCTAGCTTGATTCGCCACTTTTTAACTCATCTGTTGGTTTTATTTTTGGATATTTCAAACTTTGATTTCTTTATGTGGAGGGAGTTAGAGAAAATTAAGGAGGAGGTTACCATAGCCACCTTGTAACCATTTGACATGTTTGAGTAGTTGATTCTTTTGCAAAAACAAAATCATATTTTTGGCGGAGAGAAGGAGATTCAAAGGTTTTGTTTTGGGAAGAAGATAATAGCAAATGCTGGGAATAGAAGAACTATCTTAAGCCACAAATTACTTTTAAAAAGAGGAAGAAAACAGGCGATAGCAGTAGGGGCTGGGTTTGAGTAGAAGAAACTCAAAGTTTCTTGCTTTCATTTTGCTCACTTTCAAAACTTTCCATTCCAAAGTTTCATATCAGGCACATATTACTCTTTTGAGCATATTATTTATGGGAATAAGTACCTTCTTGCATAAAGATAATCCATGAGAATATTGCAGCATATGATTTCATTTTCTTCAACTAGATATAGTTGTTTCTTTCTTGTAAATTGTTCTATACAGTAAGGTTTTGGTATGCTTGAAGTTTTAGATGGATAACTATGTCTTGATAGATTAAAATCTTTAGCTCAACCTTCTAGCATCCAAACCAATTCATGATATTCTATAAAAAAAATTCCTAAAGGCTTAAACTGAAGTTGCATTTTGGTTTTCCATGATAGGAAGTCAGAAAGGTTAGAATGAAGCGTAACCAAAAACAAAGATATAAAAAGAATGGCAAGAATTAAATTTACAAGAATGAACATGCAGATATTAAGACAATAAATGAAAGAAATTTTCTAAATGAAAAAAAACATACTAGCTGCTTCTTGAAGAAATAAATAATTTCTGGTTTTTTTTGCTTGCTACTAAGTACCTAACCATGCATGCAATTTTGATGGTTAGTATGTAATAAGTGTAGTTTGAGCACAAGAATTGTCTTGAGGGTTTTGAAAGTTTACTATTTTTTCCTTCTTGGTATGAAAACCCTGTTGTTTGTTGTATTAGGAGTGTTTATTCCTAGCTAAACTGTCAACCATGGGAGTCATGAAGGGTTTTGTGAAAACCCTAGTTTTATATATAATAGTCATACGCGATAGGAAGCCAGGTAAGAGTGTGTATTATTTGGAAAACCTAAATAAGGTCAGGAAAGTTTTCCCTAGGATAGGTGTCCATTGTAAGAGTAAAGGGCGAAGAGAAGGTCCCTTGAATGCCCTAGGTTAGAAGAGTTTTCCAAGTCGAGCAGGGTGGGTGAGTCTGTATGAAAGTACAAAACTATGGCCATAGTAGGTGCAAGTGCCACTGACTGCACTTTAGTACTCACAACAACCTAGATACCTACTAACTAGTGTTTTTAGCTTAGTAGGAAGGTATCCTTAGTAGCATGGTTAAGTTAGATAGGTAGGGTTTACCACCAGATCTCAAATGGAATTTATAGAGGGTTTCCAACATTGCCTTTCGTAAGAAGGGAAGGGCCCCTTCTAGTTAGGAGGGTGTGCAGGGGGCCCAACAAGTTTGTGGTTGGCAGAAAAGCACTCGAAGGATGCTTTCCCTCTCATGTAGATGATGAGCCGAGTCTTGGAAGACGTAGTATCCAGATGAGGATTTCTAATCTCTTACTCTGTAACTCTTGTTATAGTACTTGAATAGATTAATTCATCCTTGTTCATGTTCTTTAAGTAGAATGTTATCTTAATTGTTATTACAATAGCTAAATGGTTAGAATCTTACTATGTTTCTTTTCAAAAAGAAAAAAAAATTACTCTAGTTTGAATGAGACATCTTATTTGTTTTTAAGTTCAATGAAAACAAGATGTTACATGTGGTATCGGAGCGTGGTTGCATGCTAGGGCCTATGAGTCCATTACACAAATATAATTTCATGACTTGTCATACTAATGTGAAACATTCTATGCCAGACATGGTACAAACCAAACAAATTGCTCATAAGTCTATAGCAAGGAACACCCGCTATTTGTAGTGTAAGGAGCGAGAAGTGTTAAAAAAGTCCATAGAAGGGAAGAATGTAGAGGATGAAGCTTGGTTGAAGGAGAATGGGACTTTTTCCCATGGCATGGAAAGTATTTGTGATGTGAAGGCTGAAATAAAGTGGTCCGAGAAATCAGTTGTCGGTATCCAAGCTGACTTGGATAAGAAACTGCCTCCAACCCGCCATGTACCTAGTGAAGGTAGTAGTAATAACCCAATAAAGAAACAAAAGAAATATGAGGAGCACATGCGTGTGCATCTCCCTCCTGAAATAATTGTAATTAGTTTTGATGAGTTTGAGGATTACACACCTCTAACTCAAGATAAAGTGGAATCTTATATATATGTATGCAAATGTTGTTGATAAATAAAATACTTATGTGTATGTTGGAACAATATTGAGTAAAGAATTAAAATTTGCAAAATTAAGTTACAAAATTTATGCTATGTTGACTATTGCATTGATACAAGTTGAAGGGACTCGAACCTTAATCTAATATAATGTTTAACTGTAACCTCAGGTAGAAGATATATTTAATGATGTGTACACGCAGTAACCCTGAAGGGAGATGTGATGTAGGTTAGACCTCTGGTAATGTTGAAAATAAGTTAGATCAATTACTAGCACTCCTTCAAGATACCAGGGCTCATGTAACTCACCTTGAAACATAAAGAGCTAGGAAGAAAACTTCAAGGGGAGGTGACACTAAAAGTCGCCATGAGGATTCTATACCAAGTGAGCAGGAGGAGGAACCCATAACTTAGGTAAAGATAGGATAAATCTAGAACTATCACATGACATAAAAAAGGTGACTCCCCCAAAATATGATGGGTCAGTATCTGGAGATGTCGTTAAGGCATGGCTAGTGGAGATAGAAAAGTATTTTGAGATTAGAGACTATACTGAAGACAAGAACTTGTTGTGGGGAGCTTACTATTTGTCTAGAGAAGCATCCACTTGGTGGATGAGTAAGAAGCTGGAACTAGGAACAAAGGCCAAGGGATTGAAATGGTCAAAATTTGTAGCCATATTTAGGCAAAGGTGGCTACCTCAGTTGTTTTATGACCAAAAGCTAACCGATTTCCAAATAAAAAGAAGAGAAAATGGATATAGCAAGTGTACCCGCAATGCCCTATCAAGGACTCGAAGAGGAAGAAGCAAACTGGATGAAGTTATATCTTATCAAATTTTTATTATACTCATACTAATAAATGTGGTAAGAGGAAACCCTAAGCTAAGAAGAACCTATTGTACTTTATCATTTGGAAGTTTCCCTAAAGATCCATAAATGGCCAATGAGACATTCACTTATAGATATCTACTACAAACTAGCTATCTCTTTGTGACTTGGAAAATATGATGCTCTAATAACAACTAATTTTTAGGAGTTGAAACCATAGAAGCTTTTCAATGTTGTATTCATGTGGAAAAGATAAATGAACAATTCTTGGAATGACAAGAAAACTAGTATTTATAGCATTTCACTTGGTTGTTGTGTTTCTTGTAGGAATTCAACTAGGAATTGAAGATGGTGTGCAAATAAAGTGTGGTCCCATGAAACCTGAGAGATGAAAAAATTAAATTAGGCATAAGGACCATCAACATTTGGTGCTTGACAACTACATTAATGGCATTCTCAGAAAATTGTGGAATACGGGAGGTGAATAAGAAGAAATGCGAGAATTCAAAATGGAGTAGGATGTGAAAAATGTATATGTAGGGTTTTGGGTTAGGACCAAAGGTCAAAACCAGATAGAAGGAATGGAGATCCTAAAGTCCAATGAAACTCCACAAAGGGGGTGAAGAGAGTAATGGAAGAATCATGGAGAAGTTATAAGATTCCAATGTAGAGGTAGATATAAAAAGTTGATGGAATGGAGGAAGTTTGAAAGTTAGGTCAACCTCCACATAGGATGAAATAAATAGGGAAAAGGCATGGATGTTCTTTTGTGAGAAATCAATGTGGACATGGACAGTGGAGTGAAAGTTTGGATGTATGGGAAAGATTATAAGAAAGGCTTAGGGAGAAATTATAGGAAAAGAGGGGAATTAGATGTTATGAATGCATAAAGGTGGGAAAGAGTTCCACAAAGGGGGATGTGAGGTATGGGAAAAAAATGTGGAAGTGGATATTTGTGATGAAGGTTCAATTGCCCGGATGTGCAAGAGAATTTAACAAAGAAGGATGTGGGGAAAGCTTGTGGAACATGATAGAGGATGTGGATGAGGAGGAGGAAAATATTGGATCTTCTTCGAAAGTCTATGAAAGTAGAGATGGAAGAGTGCAAAGAAACTTTGTAGAAGTGGACATTAGAAGTGGATGTGAGGATGACATTAGAGATACATGCTTAGATCCACTTTGAAAATATTCAAAGAAGAAGGAAGGGACACTGTGGAGAAGGGAATATCCAAATAATAGAATATGGAAGGGAGACCTAGATCACCATTGAGATTCCATAAAGAGGGGAATAGAGCAAAATAAAAAAGGGAGGAAAGGATTGACAAACCTTTAAGGGGTTCCATGCAAAAAAAATGTTAGAACTAGATACTAGATAAGTAGGAGATGTCTAATAGTCTAACAAAAATCTACAACTTCACAAGATTAATAAAAATGACTATAAAAACACTCATAACTTTTTAGATTTTTGGCAACTTTCAACAACTGATGGGGATATGCAAGATGATGAAGAACAATATTTATGCAAATTGAACAAGGGAGACCCATACAAAGGATTATCATATCAATTATAAGTAATGGGAAAAATTATCTCAAAGTGCACATGAGGGAGCTTGAACCCATGAGGGAGCTTGAACCAAGAAAAATTAGCATTGCAAAGTTGGGCATCAACAGGCCTGTCATTAATGGATAAGCTAGACTAGATAATGTGTTATTATTAATCCTATAAATTGCTTAGCCTTGAATTAAAATCTTTCATTTTTTCAATCCTTTAATGCATCAATATTATTATCAAAATGGTTATCAAAACTAATTTAAAAAATTTCTTCTTTTATCTTCATTGTATGAGATGCTTAGAGGCTCTTTAGTGTACTTATCATATAACAAAATATAATTATAATAAAATAAAATAGTTTTATCATTCACGAGGTCAAAGATAGCCTATGGGACAATAGACCACTTCCATTTTTGTTGTTCAATTTCATACTGAACTTCCCCCATTCTCGCAACGTCTCCTCATTGAATAGATCTTGAAATTTGTTACTAAATTATAGTAGATCCATACATTATTGTAAGCTTTACATTCCACAATAAAATGCTCTTCTATTTCCTCTATCCCAATTGAAAAAAAGACACAAACCTTCTCTTCCCATACCTCTTGTAACATTTTCTATCACATTGAAGACAATGTGAGTTCTTTATTAGACTATGAGAATCTTTGTTCTTGAAGAAAGGGGTTAAATTCCTCAAGATAATATTTTTTCTTTCTACATAATATATTTTTCAACATAACCTTGTAAAACTTACCTAAAACAAATTTCTTATTTTTTTCATTATTAGAGCAAACATCCATCTCCACTTTTTCTTCATTCATAATTTTTTTTTCACGAGACATTTTTAAAAATAACATTGAACCTCAATTTACCTTTGTCTATCTTATTTTGTTTAGACTATCTTAAAAGACGCAACATAACAAGAGCTACAGGGCAGCAGAGTTCCTGCCAAAGACTGGCATAATAATTTTGGTAATGATCCAATCAATGAATCATAAGCAAGTGTTTGTATAGTTGGGGACTTGCACTTTGCTTTTGTGCTCAACTATTTTCAAGCTTTCCAAATATGTTATGTTGCTGATTATTTTGGAGTCAATGCATCTAAATATGTTGTTGGGATGGGAAATTGCGGTCCTCTCAATCTGGTGTTGGGATACTTAACTCTTTAACTAGTTCTTCAGTTTTCCTACAGATGCCGAAAAATATTAGTATTGCTTAACTCTTTAACTAGTTCTTCTAGCCAGATTCTGAATCTCATCACATTCCTCCAGCCATCTAGCTTTAGATTTAGATGACTTAGATAAGGAATCCAACTATGTGGTAAATCATGGTGTGAATGCATGCCAAAGAAGAGTCAATGCAAAACCAATCACCTGCACATTTTATTTGGGATAACTTGGTCAAACTAGGACTTGAGATGATTCCAGGAAATTGACTGTATAGTCTTGTTCCAAAAGTGACTGCAGGCACATTTAGAACACAAGATAACACAATATTTCCATAGGACACTTTAAACCAAAAAGGCATAACTACCAATAAAAATGGCTTCAAAGATATTGGACTGATTACATTAAAAATGCATAAAGCATAGCTACATATGAAGATTGTTTATTGCACTAAACTTGTGAATTTATCTCATTCCAATTCTACTACTTCTTTCTCAGGTTGCTCACTTTCTAGTAGTGCAAGTTCACGCTTGAGTAAATTCTAATAAGGATAGAAAAAAAACTACTATACCAAAAATATGTTAACAATCATGAACATGCACTTGGGTGTTATTGGCATTGATGCTCATTTAGGTGATGCAAAACATTTACCTATCAAACTCACATGATATTGAATTAAAAATATGGATTAACGCCAATAGTAGAAGACTAGAATATGAACCAATCAAAACAACGCATTTAACAAATTCTTGAAGTGGTTATGCAATTAAATCCAACATAACATATCCACAGCTTTAGAAAATCAGCCCAGCTTTACGCGCATGTTGGATTATGACAATAAATAAATTCACATTTGTTTCTTGAATACCAAAAACTACTAAAGAAATGTGTTATACATATAAATTCACAGGGCCTCAACCCAAATAAAATCCTGACCTTGGGGAATTTTGATATAGCTGCTGCTATCGATGTGATTAAGACCAATATATCTAACACACATGAAGATGCAACTTAAGTGAGAAGTTGCTGCTTCAAAATGTCACACCTCAAGCATTCCTCAAGAAGCAAAAGTACAGACAAATGATGATGCCCAACTTGATTAATCTAATCCTTGCTTTCTAAGAACTAGGGTGTAAATTATATGAGGTTGGGATTGCAGAAAGTGTAGGTCTAGAAAATGGAATTTTATGCGGCTTTGGCTTTATAATGCATTGGAAAGTGTTGAACCAATGGGTCCATGCCATAGCTTTCCTACCAAATATTCTCAATCACACCTCTTACAAAGAATTTGAGCCGCCCAACATCAAAAAAGTTCTGAAAGAAATTTACAAGAATTTGGACAAATTTTTCCTGTGAATTATCACTACTAGCAATGCCACTAGGATTCCTTGATTCTCTTCTTTAACTCGGCTTGAAAATTTGACCTCACAAGGAGTTAGTTAGATTCTTTTGTGTTTTAAACGAATAAGTCACAGTTATCGGATAATTCAAGCACAAGATTATTTCCTTCATTATAAGCTACATCTACTGTGAAAGAACTCAAGGAAAGACCTCATACCAAATTAGAATTTGAGAAAATGTGATGCCCATGAAACAAAACTTACAGAAAGGAAACGAGATTCCTTAAAATAAAGAAGAGACCATATACAAGTCGGGAGAATTAAAAAAGGATAACTTTGCAATCATTTCTTTTATGAAATTGAAAAGAAGTTGAGAAGACAATTACAAGAAAAATCCTAACTGAAATCTGTTTAAAAAATTTCCATATCAGTTTCGATTTATCAAGTTCAAACTTAAATACAGGAGACCAAACAAGTTGAGTTTTCACCCATTCAAAATGGTTATGAGATGTTGCATTGAATCTCCTGTTGGGCAGACAACTCCAAAAGTTTACCTGATGATAAGTTCTTGTGGTATCAAAAGAAACTTCTAGGTGATGCTGCAATCTCTGCAATTTTCTCTCCTGAAAACAAACCATGATTTATTTATGAACTCAAAATTCATAATTAATCCCACTACACTACATCATGGACAACATAACTGAAAATAAGACTGAAGAGGAAGCAATAATTATCAACAATAACTAACAGTGTTGAGAGTCTCATTGATTTGAGAAGACATATTTTTTTGCTGCCCCATGACCTTAAAGATTAAAAGGAAGATTAAGAATTCTCAGACAATGCCTCGAATTTTCCTTTAAAAGGATGTAGTTCATATTCACAAGCTATGTTCTAACAAAGAAAGATGTAAAGGATGTAGTGCATATTCACAAGCTATGTTCTAAAAAAGAAAGATGTAGTTTTAAGGATGAATGCTTTTATAAATATCAAGATAATCTAGTTCCAAAAACTAGTCCACAATACGAACTAACCATTATCTGTGTTGCTAGCACTTAGAAACCTTTTTATATGCTTCTATCAAAATACTAATGACGCTAAAAATTTATATGATATCATCATTAAACAAGAGTTGTCCAGCAAGAATGAAAAACACTTCTTTTGTAACGATTTTCATTTCTTTAACGAAAATCAGTTAGCTTAAAAGACAGGTACAGTTTTGGGCCGTCTGAAAAAATGGTTCAGAAAACTAATTTTTTTTAATTTTTAGACAAAAGTTTTTTAAATATATATATTAATTTAATATTTTTAAATATATTATTGATTATAAGTATAAATAATAAATTAATATTAATAATAATAATGAAAAATAAATTATTTCTAAAAAATTAAATATTGTAAATTTAAAATTTAAAATGAATTAAGAAACATTTTTTTTATAATAATGAATTACAAATGTCTTACAAATAATTATGATCACTATAGGTTCTCTTTACTATATAATTTACTATATAATGTATTGTTGGTGTTTCAATTAGCACCTCTGGAGTGCTTATTGGAAATGGACAGCTATGCACAGTGTGTGATGACTGCTCTTCAAATTATGGAGGGGAAGCTCCCTCCTGTTTGCTGATGTTTGCATAAAAGTAAAACAAACTCAAGTGTTCTTATCTTTTTTACTCAGTGGGCAAGACACAAGGGTACATAAACACAATGCCTTGCAACTAAGGTTTTCTCTGGTTTTTGCAGATCTTAACTACAATTAAACTAGCTTTTAATCTATCGTATCACCTCAAGGTAAACAAAGCACAAGGGCATAGGAGCGGGAATGGATGGTTGGATTACTTGGGCTGACCGTCTCGCCAGAATGAGACCAAGGCTTTGAACTCTCAAATCTATGCTGGAATAAAGATTTATGCAAGCAATCACTCTTTACAGTAAGATGGATCTCAAACTTGCCAAGGAGGAGGAACCCTTGTCTGAGATATAGGTTGGGAAACAACTCACTAGAAACAACAAATTATGATGATTTGGCTAACAGGATTCCCGAGGAGGTGACGACACCTGTCCAAAGTGTAGGCTGAAAGACAACTCATTACACAACATCAAACGATAACTATTAACATCAAAATATCCGAGGAGGAACCCTTGTCCAAGGAGGAGATTAAAACAATAAGTTATAAGAACAAGACATTGAAAGAACTCAAATCTTTAGATCAAACTGCATGTGCCTTTTGGTTTCCTTTTTCAAGCTTTCTCAACAAATTACAAAGAATTGAGACATGCAAAGGTACGAAATCATACACAATTGCTCATCAAACCAATGAATTCTCATCCAAGAGTGAACAAATATGCACTTTCAAACTTGTTCCAGCAACAATGGCGCAACAATTTTGCGTAGTAAATAAAGGTTGCAAAATAAGGAGCAAAAGATCTTATTTATAGAACTGAAAGGAGTAGGCAACCCTAAAGTTTTCTTGGGTTAACATTAAGTTCTTACCAATCAATCAACAAGATTTATTCCTATGTCTAAAAGTAGGTGAGCAAGCAGTTAACTGGAAATCTACTTCAATTAACTAAAACTAAACAAACAGTCAAATGGAAGTCTACTTAAGTTGACTAAAACTAAACTAAAAGTGAACTTAAGTTACAAAATGTGCCTCCAAAATAGAGATAAACAATTAGTGGAGATCTGAGATAGACATCCATATTTTGTGGGATTTGACATGCATGATCAATGGGACATGGAGTTTATTGGAATGAGGCATCAAGTTAACTCCTGTCACCATTAATACTATTTTGAAGGGTAGGACGTCTTAGGTGGGTGCTTTACATCTCACCACCTCTAGTCAATAGTTCTTCTAACGAGGCGTTGACTTCTTCTACCTCTTGCAAATTATTTTTGATATTCGATCTTCTTTGCAGCTGTGTCATCCAGCCTTGTTGGCATGGAATGTGGAAGGTAGTGTGGTAGTAATCGATGGCGACTTTGTGTTTGGAATGACTACCTTCCACATTTGGCTATCCATTGAACGGTGATGTCATTTACGCCTTCCAAGGCATCCATCTTGACTACGAGCTTCACTTGATGTATGTCCATGTAGAGTGTTTTCAAAAAGTCGTGAAGTAGGACCAATTTGGTCTTGATTTCAACTTGAGAGTATTATATTTTGAAAAAAATGAATGTTGACTATAAACACGGATATGTTCAAACAACTTCTGAAAAACCCCTAGAAATAGCCACCTATCGAGAAGTATTTTTCAAGAAAAAAATTGACACATGGTTATTGTTCGTGCTTCAATGTTGAACAAACCTAGTTTGTTCGATTTTCAAATCTATGAATTTTTCAAAAAATATCTAAAAATAGGGGTAGCAAGTTTGTTGTTTCTGGGCGGGGGCCCTAGCTCGGTTGGCTAAGTAATTCCGTTGCGGCTCTGCTGGTCACGAGTTCTAGTCTCCCCCCGTCCCGTGGTACCGGAGGGCGTGTCGCGCCAGCGTCGCCGGTCACGTTAAAAAGTTTACCAGGCGCACTGCAGTTTATAGGGGGCCGTGCTACCCGATTCCTGCAGTCTAAAAAAAAAAAAAAAAAAGTTTGTTGTTTCTGGAAAAATTCAAGAGATGGGTTTTATTGAAAAATTGTGTTGATCATACCCAGTTGGTCAGATCTGTGATCAACAATTGTTTTCTTGGACATGCAAGAAGATCTAAGACAAGAAAAGAGGAAAAATACATGAAGAAGATTGGAAGTTATCAACTGTCTTTCTGGAAAAATTATACCTTTTGATGCAACCTCTGATAAATTGTCCTTCTATGCAACTGATATTCAAAAATATGAAGAATGATGAAAACGCCTCTGTCAGATTTTGAAAAGACGTCTTGGAGAGAAAATGACTGTTCTTAAGCTCCAACCTACAAAGAGAAACAATGAATAATGATGTCCAAGCTTGATACATACTGATTGATGTTGAAACAATCAAGTTTGGAAGCCAACTCATGATGGAAAAGTCTTCCTACCTGATCTAGAGTTCCCGGAAGTGATTTCTATTGATTGTGGGATGTTTTAGACATGAAAGGCCTTCAAAATATATCTAACTTCAGTCAACAGATCTAGCTTTGACTTTTGGCCGTCCCTTTTGAGGAGTTGAAGTTATTTCCATTATTTTTTCATGGTAAAGTGCCTCTATTGAATCCTCATTCCTGGTTGCTCTGTTGATCTTGAGTTGTTGTTGATGGATCCATTGCTGAGATGGAACAACCCTAGTTAAGTGTGCTTGGGAGCTACAAAGCTCAAAGATTGAATCTGATGTCTTCAATTCAAGGGCACCTTTTCTCAACAGGGGCACTTTTAGCCTCAGAATTAGTTAATTTCTTATTGTTCTTCAATTTTACCATTTTGACCCTATGTGCTCTAATCTGAGATCACTGCTGACTGATGAGTTTGATGATCTCATTGAAACGTGGGATGAATAGTTAGCTTAGCCCTGGAAAGGATGACTGGCTTCACGAAGCGTGAAGGTTGGTTTAGGTACTTCAAAATCAAGGGTGTTGTTGGCTTGTAGGGGCGCTTTTGGCTTTTGGACTTGTTATTTCTATGTTGCAAACCTTCATGAACGGTCCCAGTTCGATCTCTATTGTCAGATGTCAGATTTGTCTATTGTCTTCACTGACAGTGTCGTTGTTGAGATTGATCAAAACGAAGAAGGTCATCTTGGAGGTCACCATGCTTATAGACTGCATTTGACGACCCAAAAAGATGGGCACCTTTTCTCAGTAGGGTCACTTTTCCTCAACACAACCAATTTCTCCATATTCATCATTCAGCTTCCACCTTTGGCGTTTTCTGCTTGATCTCTACCTTTGATTTCCTAAGAGGTCTTGTGAATGTGCAGTTGGATTGATCACGAAGCTGAGAGAGAGCTGAACAAACGCCTGTAGAAAGTAGTTGTTGAAAACTTCATTAGGTGACTCAAATTCAGGGGCACCCCTAGCTAGTAGGGGTGCTTTTGGCTTGATATGCATTGATTTACCTTCCATTTTGCATGCTCTAACGATCAACAGTTGTTGTCATTTGATGTGTCTCACAGGATGGTTGATAGGTCATTGTAAGGCTGAGTTGATGCTGGAGAGATCAACTGAAGACAAGTTCACCCAAAAATGACATCAAGATCATCTAGTTCAAGGGCGCCACTAGTTAGTAGGGGCACTTTTTCCCATGTGTAACTACATAGCCTCCTTGGTAGCAAGGCGTACTTTCTCCAGAGTTAGTAAATTTTTGGCATTTTTTCAGTTTTGAAAATCCCCTTTGTGAGATAGCATTTTTTTGAGTATTTTTTCCATGGATTCATCGTTGAAGCTTTCGAGACTTAGCTTTTAGCACCTGGTATTGGCCATTCTACCATTAATGGCTGCGGAGGTCCTAGCTTTCTTCCTGAAAAATAAAAATAGACTACTTTTTGGTGATTTTGACTTGACTGGTGTGATCGTGAAGTCAATTCATCCTATCAAAATCATTTTCAATGAATTTTGGAAAGGTCCTATTTTTAGGGGTTTTCCTAAAAATAGGGGTTTAAAACCCTAATTTTCAAAATTTCAAAATTTCGCGGGTATCTTCCTTGACACAAACCCACAAAAACCTTATGTTTTGTTTGACCTAAAACATATTTTTGACAACATTTTTACATGATCTAGATCATTTTAACAAAAAAATCTCTTTGAAGCAAAAATTTATTTTGGGTACAACATTAGGCTTCGACTGGTGACCATGTCAAATACTTACAACATGGGAGAACTTCAAGAATCTCTAGTTTTGCAGACCAATACTCTTATCAGTTGGGCAATGGAGTCAGGACTTATTTCCTAATTCACCTAATAATTGGAGTTCACCTATTTATTGGAGCTTACCTATTATTCACCTAAAACGAGACTACCTAAGGAATCACCTAAGACACGATGATACTTCACGGAATGGGGAAACACATAACAACATAACGTTAAAGAAAAATAAGATTATTTACAAAGAACTCACCCCATCCCTGAAGGGATAAAATGTTTCAAGTACTACTCATTGTAGGGCAGTGGGAAGAACCTTCCGTCTGAATGTGAGAGAACGTAGGAATTCTCTCCTACAATATCATGGATCTGGAATGGCCCTATCCAAAGGAAGTAAAGTTTGTCGTGCATTCCCTTAGGCTCGTGTCTCTTGTCCCATAATAAGACCTTGTCTCCTATCTCAAAGTCTTGTTGCCAAGCCTTCTTGTCGAAGATCTTCACTCGCTCTTGGTGTTGTGTGATTTTATCAACTATCTCCACCCTCTCCTCTTGAAGTTTCATTAGGCACAAGATGTGCTTCTCTACGGGATCTATGAATTCTTCATCCTCCATCACGGATGCCAGCTGCAAGGTAGAAAAATCTAGAGTGATAGGCAATACAACCTCTGTGCCATATAGGATAGTGAAGGGGGAAGTGTCGATAGCTCTTTTAGGTGTGATCCTATCATCCCAAAGAGCATCGCATAACTTTTTGTACCAAGCCCGTTGATTGGAATCAACCATCTTGCACACGATTGTGACTATGTTCTTGTTAGATGACTCAACTTGTCCATTTCCATGTGGATAGTAATCTGAAGAGTGGGACAATGTGATGTCATAGTCAAAACAAAATTCTACTAACTCCGCTGATGAGAAGCTTGTAGTGTTGTCAGTCATGATCTTTCTTGGTACTCTGAAGCGTGTAATGATGTTCTCTTTGAGGAAGTTGCACACAACCTCTAAAGTAGCTTGCTTCGTAGGGATCGCCTCAACCCATTTGGTAAAGTAATATGTCACCATAAGGACATAGACATGTCCCTTATTGGAATGTGAGTTAATGGGCCCTACAAAGTCTATGCCCCATTGCTGAAATGGAGCATCTAGTACCACTGGCCTTAGTGGAAGGGCTGCTAGCTTGAGTTTACCAACAAATTGTTGGCACAATTTGGATCTGTGCACCTAGTCATATGTATCACGAAACAAAGTCGGCCGATAGAATAGTGCTCGCAGGATTTTGAATGTAGTGACCCTTGATGAGAAGTGGTCACCACACGCTTGATTGTGAAATGCCTCCAACAACCGCCATTGTTGGTCCTTGCAGATGCATAGTAAGAACGTTTCATCAAGTCCACGCTTTTATAGAACATTACCTCTAAGCACATAGCTTTGTGCTTGTAGTTTCAGAGTTCTCTCTTGTTTGCCCAAGTGTGTTGGGCATTCCCCGTAGGTCAAATAGTACCACAATCTATGTATCATTCTTCTGCAGATTCAACTAGTAAGACCATTGGAAGGTCTTCTTCAATTTCTATTTTTGGGATACCATTAGTAGCTTGGTGCTTTAGATCACTGTCTTTTGCTATGAGCTAACATAGACCTCTCTCATGGACGAGCTTGGTAGGATTGATCTCCAAGTCGTATTCTTGGACTCTTGCAATCCATTTGCCTCTTTTGGTGCCCATCTCCTGTTGAGTAAGGACACTCTTGACTGTGGGGTCTGTAACGTATATAGTGGTGTGAGAGTTCAAGATGTAGAATCTAAAATTCATGACTTCCCTCACAACTACATAGGAATTCTTTTCAATCTGGGAGTATTGGGACTCGTTCTGGAAACTATTGCTCATGAAAGCAATTGATTATTCGGTCTCCTCGTTCAACTTCTGTGTCAGTATGACAGAGAGGGTGTGCTCTGACGCATAACAATAAAGAATGAATTCTTTATTGAAGTTAGGTCGAACCAGCACTGGTGCCTTACTGATGGCTTCTTTTATCTTGACGAATGCCTCTTTTCCTTTGTCAGTCCATTTGAAGGCGAATGTCTTCTTCATCATCACTGATATGTCCTTGGTCAACTATGAGAAGTCAGGTACAAATCTTCGTATGAATTTCACCTTTCTAAAGAAGGAATGCACCTGAGTTGCATTTTTTGGGAGAGAGAGGTCTTTGATTGAATCAACCCTATTAGGATCAATCTGAGTTCCCTCTTTGGAGACAATGTGGCACAATAGCTTGCCTTCAATCACTACAAAGGTGGATTTCTTGGGATTCAAAGATATATGGTGGTACCTACATCTCTCAAACACTTTCACTAAGTGTTGAAAATGGTCTAGCCGCTTCTTTGAAAAAGCGGTAAGGTCATCAAGATAGATGACAATCAATTTTTCCTTGAGGTCCTGAAACACCAAATCCATTGCTCACTGAAAGGTGGAACCAGTGTTGATGAGGCCAAAGGGAATCCTCTCATAGCCGAACGTTCCCCGTGGGGTGGTGAACGTTGTCTTGATCTGATATTCCTTGGCAACTGCAATTTGGTTGTATCCGAAAAATCCGTCAAGTAGTGACTTACCATCTGCAATGTGTGCTCCATGATTGGTAAAGGATAATTATCCTTTAGTGATGATTGGTTGAGGTTCCTGAAGTCTACGCAGATCCAGATATATCTGTTCTTCTTGCATACAAGAACGATGTTAGACACCTATGTAGAATGATGGATTGGGAATATGATCTTTTCATCCACCATCTTTTGTACCTCCGCGTAGATTGTGTCTTGGACATGCGAGTTGTAGTGTCTTTGCTTCTGCTTAAAGGGCTTGATATCTAACTTGAGCATAATTGTATGAGACAATTCCTTTGGTGTGAAGACTTTCAAATCTTCATAGGTGCAAGCAAAGACATCTTGAAACTATCAGAACAAGGAGATAAAGTTGTTTCTTTCCTCTGTGATGCAACACTTTCCCAAGTTAACAAGCTTGGGCTTGTCTTTGGTACTGATGTTGACTTGACAATAATTGGCAGATGTCTTGTTGGCCGAATTTCTCTGATCTTGTACATGCCTATCATGCCTGTCAAATATGTCCTCCAAGGATACTAGACCCTTGGGGATGTTGTTTCCTCTGAACTAGATGATGCTTGATTTCGTTGCTTTGGAATCCTTTGCTATAAATTCTTTGAAAAGAGAAGCACTACCTTCAAAGAACAGTTCTTGATAGTTGTCCCCCATGCAAAGGAACTCTTTGATGTCATCATCATCATCAAAGTTCTGCCAGTTGTCATAGTTGTCAGGGATAGCTAGCCTATATATGAGCTCAATGGTGAAGGCATTTTGATGGAAGTCAGAATGGGGCATGAAGAGAGCAGCTGATATCGCAAGGGAATCCGCTCTGCTATTTTTCTCGTGCGAAATGTATCTAATGTTGAATGCCTTGAACCAATCGATCACATTCCACACCCTTTGTCGATAAGACATAAGGTGAATTTTTCTTACTTGATAGCGCTCTCTGATCTATTGGGTGATCAACTCTGCGTCACCTTTGACTTGGAGGTATTTTATACCCATATACCTTACATTTTTGAGGCCTACTATGAGCACCTCGTATTCTGCAGTGTTGTTTGTATTATCAAACTGCAAGCGATAAGAAAATGGGTACAAAGTGCCTTCAGGAGAGGTAATGACAACTCCCGCTACATAACTTGTTGTTGAGAAACTTCCGTCGAATTGCATTTTCCACATATTTGAACTTTCTTTTGACATGCTTGTGGCAAATGCAACCTTCTTCTCTTGTTTGGATTTTAGACATCATGGCATATGTGTCGGGACCTGTACTTTGATGTAGCACTTGTGCTTGGGGGTCCTAAGACTTCACCACAGTGAATCTAGACTTAGCCTCTGGTTCCAACTTGAAGCTACCTTTCTTTAATGGGATTGTTGTGTACGACCAATCCAATTGAGTCTCGCCTCTGAGATCCTTGTAGAAGCTTCTACTAGTAGCATCCTGTAATTGATTGGAATGTCAGCTATGAGGATGGTCATCATGATCTTTTTCTATGGATAGGACGCCAATCTTACTTGAGTGTCCTTTAGTTGGCCTACCAATGGCACTGGTTTTGACTCAAGTGAATAACACTTGTCTTGAGTTTTTGTGCATGATAGTCCCAACAAGTTCATGATCTGTAAAGATATGACATTGTCTAATGCTCCTGAGTCGATTATACAGTTGTTGAGGTTGTACCCTCCCATGTACAAAGATATGTAGAAGGGATTTGGATTTTCTCCCACTGGTACAAAAGATTCTAGCAATGTGGGTTGGATTACAACCTGCTTCTATACTACCTTGAGAATCTGATCCAGTTGATTGGGATGGTCCTAGAGATACTCTAGTTGTGAGATCTATACCTTTGTCTTCATCACAGACATTACAATGTCAAAATTCGTTGAAGGTGGATCTCGATTATTTGACATGACATTCTCATGTGCAGACTTGGGATTAGAAGTGGAAGCTTCTCTTCTCGTTTGATTTGACTTTTGTCTTTCCTCTTCTTATTTTTATGCTTTGAAGTGTTGGGCACGTGTGAACACAGGTGTTAAGATATTCTTGTGGTTGATAGCGAGAGAGTATTGACGGTAGTCTTCTTCTTCTTGATTTTCGGGTTCGTTATGGAAGTATCCTATTGTGGAGTCGCCATTGAAGTTGTCCATTTGTGGTGAGACAACATTCACATTTGAAGGTAAAAAACTTGAGCTTTGTGCTTGATCTCTGAAATATCCCATGATCTGATTCATCCTTTGATTCTTAGGGCATGTGGATTCGGTGTGTTCGTTTGAATCATGGAAACAACAAAACACATTAGAATTTTCAGCCTCTGCCTGTCTTGGCGGAGGTCCTAAAAATCTAGGCTTATAGTTGTTGAAAGGTTGGAAATTATTTCTCTTCGGCTGGTATGGTTGTTGAGGTTGGTATTGCTGCTGAGGCTAGTATTGTTGTTGTTGATATTAAGGTGGTGTGGGCAGTGCTTGCTTCCCTTGATTATGTGACTACCTCTTTAGGATAGTCACCTCATTTTCTACCTTTTTGTAGCAATGGATCTACTGATGCTTGGACTAGTGGTCTAATAGCATCGTCCTTCATCTTTCCTATGGTAATCATATGATCCTGAAGCTCGATAGCCTTTTCTTTTGCGACTAGCAAGTTCTCTTCATGGCTTCCTTTTATGAAAAAGGATCTATGAGGGAAGGGCATTGATGAAGCTGCTCATCATAATCTTGTCTGATGGATTGAGTGTGTGAGAGAGATGTGTAATGAGGCAGTTAAACCTGGCTACGAACTCTCTCATTAGTTTTGTGGGCTCCATCTTAGTGTGGGCTCCATCTTAGAGTTTGATAACCGGGCAAACAAATGATGGCCGTCTTTGGCAGGTTTGAACCTTGCCAAGAACTTTTCACTCATGACCTCCCAGCTTGTGATGATACCTAGCTGTAAGTGGTTGAACCAATCAACAAAAATTTCTCAAATTTTTTGACAAAGAGTCAAAACAACGATATCTTCATGTGGTACAGACAAAATGAAACAAGCCGCTGTGAACGCTAAGATATGCTCATCGGGGTGTTGAGCCTTGTCGTCATAGAATCTCAGAAAATGCTTCTGCGATCCTTTGGGAAGTTCATGGTGTCCTTGTGGCCATTGTCATTATTGTTGTTAACGTTGTCGACCATTGCTTGAGTAGGAGGTTCTTGTTGTGGTTGTTCTTGAAAGTGCTCTCGAACTTCTTGGAATATTTTCTCTACGTTAGATGCTTCTCCGACATCCTCTTGGAATAGAGGATTGGTCCTCCTCCTTGTGTATACTCGGTGAGCTAGGATGCTTATTGCCACACAGGAGGTGGTAATACTGGCCTCTCAGCTGCAAGATTAGCCTTTCGTTCTTCCTCTTCCAGAGTAATAGTTGCAACTCTCCACTGAGTAGGTGATGTATTCTTTTCGAAGATGAAGATACATAGACTACTGATGATGTTCGATTGCTCTCCTTCAATGTATGTAAGATCTATTTGGAGAGTTGATGGAGCAAGATTAGGTTGTTCAACTAGGGCCCAAGGATGCTAGATAGTCATTCTTGTGACATAAAAGCGTTAGCTTTTATTTGAAGTTTTATGCCTTGTTTCCCCATAGTGGACGCCAAAAAATTGTTGGCATTCCAATTAGCACCTCTAGAGTGCTTATTGGAAACATATAGCTATGCATAGTGCGTGATGATTTCTCTTCAAATTATGGAGGGGAAGCTCCCTCTTGTTTGTTGATGTTTGCGTAAAAGTAAAACGAACTTAAGTGTTCCTATCTATTTTACTCAGTAGGCAAGACACAAGGGTGCATAAACACAATGCGTTGCGGTTAAGGTTTGTTGTAGTTTCTATAGATCTTAACTATAACTAAACTAGCTTTTAATCTATCCTATCACCTCAAGGTAAACAGAGCATGAGGGTATAGGAGCAAGAATGGATGGTTGGATTACTTGGGCCGACTGTCTCGCTAGAATGAGTCCGAGGCTCTGAACTCTTAGATCTATGCTGGAATAAGGATTTATGTAAGCAATAACTCTTTACGATAAGATGGAACTCAAAATTTCCAAGGAGGA
The DNA here is from genome assembly GCA_007258455.2 of Sequoia sempervirens. Taxonomy (NCBI): domain Eukaryota; kingdom Viridiplantae; phylum Streptophyta; class Pinopsida; order Cupressales; family Cupressaceae; genus Sequoia; species Sequoia sempervirens. The sequence continues at coordinate 29,768 of VDFB02169970.1, read as the reverse complement.
ACCCCTGTTCAAGGTATAGGTTGGGAAACAACTCACTAGAAACAACAAATTACAATGATTTGACTAACAGGATTCTCGAGGAGGTGACGACACCTATCCAAAGTGTAGGCTGAAAGATAACTTATTACACAACATCAAACAATAACTATTAACATAAAAATATCCAAGGAGGAGGAACCCCTGTCCAAGTAGGAGATTGAAACAATAAGTTATAAGAACAAGACGTTGAAAGAACTCAAATCTTTAGATCAAACTGCATGTGCCTTTTGGTTTCCTTCTTCAAGCTTTCTCAATGAATTACAAAGAATTGGGATATGCAAAAGGTACAAAATCATACACATTGCTCATCAAACCAATTAACTCTCATCTAGGAGTAAACAAATATGCACTTTCAAACTTGTTGGTAACAATGGTGCAACAATTTTGCGTAGTAAATAAAGGTTACAAAATAAAGAGAAAAGGTTCTTATTTATAGAACTCAAAGGAGTAGGAAACCCTAAAGTATCCTTGAGTTAATATTAAGTTCTTGCCAATCAATCAACAAGATTTATTCCTATGTCTAAAAAGTAGGTGAGCAAATAGTTAATTGGAAATCTACTTCAGTTAACTGAAACTAAACAATCAGTCAACTAAAAGTCTACTTCAGTTGACTGAAACTAAACTAAAAGTGAACTTATGTTACAAAATGTGCCTCCAAAATAGATATCCACAATTAGTGGAGATATGAGATAGACATCCATATTTGGTGGGATCTGACATGCATGATCAATGGGACATGGAGTTAACTTGGAATGAGGCATCAAGTTAACTCCTGTCACCATTAATGCTATTTTGAAGGGTAGGATGTCCTAGGTGGGTGCTTTACACCTCACCACCTCCAGTCAATAGTTCTTCTAACTAGGCATTTATTTCTTTTGCCTCTTGCAAACTGCTTTTGATATTTGATCTTCTTTGTAGCTGCGTCATCCAACCTTGTTGACATGGAATGCAGAAGGTAGTGTGATAGTAACCGATGGTGGCTCTATGTTTGGAATGACTACCTTCTGCATTTGGCTATCCATTGAACGGTGATGTCATTTACGCCTTCCAAGGCATCCATCTTGACTACGAGCTTCACTTGATGCATGTCCGTGTAGAGTGTTTTTAAAAAGTCGTGAAGTAGGACCATTTTGGTTTTGATTTCAACTTGAGAGTACTATATTCTGAAAAACTTGACTGTTGACTGTAAACACAGATATGTTCAGACAACTTCTGAAAAACCCCTGAAAATAGCCACCCGCCAAGAAGTATTTTTCCAAAAAAAATTTGACACATGGGTATTGTTTGTGCTTCAATGCTGAACAAACCCAGTTCGTTCGATTTTCAAATTTGACTTTTTTGAAAAAAACCCTAAAAATAGGGGTAGCAAGTTTGTTGTTTTTGGAAAAATTCAAGAGATGGGTTTTGCTGAAAAACTGTGCTGATCATACCCAGTTGGTCAGATTTGTGATCATCCACTGTTTTCTTGGACATGCAAAAAGATGTAAGACAAAAAAAGAGGAGAAAGACAAGAAGAAGATTGGAAGTTATCAACTGTCTTTCTGGAAAAATTATGCCTTTTGATGCAACCTCTAATAAATTGTCTTTCTATGCATTTGATCTTCAAAAATATGAAGAATGATGAAAACCCCTCTGTCAGATGTTGAAAAGACATCTTGGAGAGAAAATGACTATTCTTGAGCTCCAACTTGCAAAGAGAAACAATGAATAATGATGTCCAAGCTTGATACATAGTGATTGATGTTGAAGCAATCAAATTTGGATGCCAACTCATGATGGAAAAGTCTTCCTACCTGATCTGGAGTTCCTGGGAGCGATTTCCACTGATTGTGGGACGTTTTAGACATGAAAGGCCTTCAAAATATGTAACTTCAGTCAATAGATCTGGCTTTGACTTTTGGGGGTCCCTTTTGACGAGTTGAAGCTATTTCCATTCTTTTTCATGGTGAAGTGCCTTTTTTGAATCCTTGTTCCCAGTTGCTCCGTTGATCTTGAGCTGTTGTTGATGGATCCATTGTTGAGATGGAACAACCCTGATTAAGTGTGCCTAGGAGTTGCAAAGCTCAAAGACTGAATCTGATGTCTTCAATTCAAGGGCGCCTTTTCTCAATAGGGGCGCTTTTAGTCTCATACTTAGTCAATTTCTTGACTGTTCTTCAATTTTACCATTTTGACCCTCCGTGCTTTGATTTGAGATCACTGCTGACTGATGAGTCTGATGATCTCATTGAAATGTGGGATGAATAACTAGCTCAGCCCTTGAAATAATGACTGGTTTTGTGAAGCGTGAAGGTCTGTTTAGGTACTTCAAAAGCAAGGGCACCCCTAGCCTACAGGGGTGCCTTGACTTTTGGACTTGTTATTTCTATGTTGCAAACCTTCATGAACGGTCCCGGTTCAATTGTGTCGTTAGATGTTAGATTTGTCTGTTGTCTTCATTGACGGTGTCGTTGTTGAGATTGATCAAAACAAAGAAGGTCATCTTGGAGGTCACCATGCTTGCAGACTACATTTGACTGCCCGAAAAGATGGGCGCCTTTTCTTAGCAGGGGTGCTTTTCCTCAACACTTAGCCAATTTCTCCATATTCATCATTCAACTTCCACCTTTGGTGTTTTCGACTTGATCTCTGCCTTTGATTTCCTGACAGGTCCTGTGAATGTGTAGTTGGATTGATTGCGAAGCTGTAGCGCTCGGAAAATTAAGAGTGTTTTCAATCCATTCAAATTAGTATAAAAGGGAAATTAAGAGTATTTTCAATTTATTCAAATTACAAAAGATTTCCAAGTAATCAACATTGTTCATAACACTTCCAAATGAGCTTAATAAAAGAGAATTTAAATTGCATTTCATAATAATAATATCAATGTAATGTATCAAGTTTATACAAAGCATAAGTATTTCAATGACTTTCCTCATATATTCAACCATACTTGGAAGAATCAACAATTCCAATAGAAACATCTTTTCTATGCTAAGTCATAAAACTTTAATTCCTCAAATCAATGTTACATTAGATACTTTCAAATCATACTTCTATTTAGTTTCAATCAAAGAATGTCAAATACATATATATACAACGGAGCTTCACAAGCCAATCCAAAATAATACACAAGTACATCAATAGCAAATAAAACTCGGAACCACCAGCCGCCGTGACACCTTCGGTCTGCTTGCAAGCTGGGGCCAAGAATGTGATTCAGGCGCCTTTTCCGCCCAACCACGAAGTCCATGACTTCCCCGGGTTCCTTCCTAACTCGAAGGAATCCCCGGCCCTGCATAAAGGAGCCTAGCAACCCGAAACAGTAAAACAGGAGGGAACTCTCGATGCGTGCCTGATGCCTATATGCATTTCTAACATGAGAAATAAACACATTTCTTGCAACAGGAGGTGGCAGAGACTCAAATACATATATGTTTCTAGGCTTTTAAAACAAACCCATCTATTTCAATGGTACAAGTGCTTGGCCAAGCATAAATAATACAAGTAAATGGTAGTTTAGAAAAGGTAATACTACCATCTCTGTTGGTCCACCTTCGGCACCCTGTCCCGGAAGTTACCACAGTAAAGTATGAATAAATACCAAAGCAGAAAGTTTTGCATTTTCATTCATGTTTCAATCATTCAATTAATTCTAACAGAATTTCAAATGTGAATTTCAGAACATCCTTTGAAAGAAAAATTGTAAATTCAGTAGTAAATTTCGTTTACTCTTTTTGGTAAGTAATCCTTTTCTGACTTGGATAAAGGCTTTGTTTTTAAAGAAGAACATGTATGTCTTAATACTTTTCAGTGCACTATTAGAAAGAAAGATTTAATCAATTTGTTTGAATGGAACAGTGTTTTCTGATTTCAGTATGTACTTCTATTCCTTCCAAGTTCAGGCTGACTGATAGTGTAATTCCCAATTTCAATACAGGTTTCAGAGTATTAATAATATACTGAAACAGTGCAATTTATTCAGAAATTCAGAGGTTTGAAAGATAATCTTGCATTCAAATTTTATGTTGTATTCCTTTACTCAGGATTGTATTTCTGTATGTAAGTATATGTCAAAGTAATCAAGATGATTTCCAGTTTACATGGTTTCTCAGAGACATTTCTGTTCTTGTTCCAGGTTTAACATTTCAGAGATACAGAGTTCATACTACTTTCTGGAAATGGTTTTCCTGTTTCAACTTGCATTTTGGCACGTATATGCATGGATATCTATATATATATAAATATATATATATATATATATAAATATATATATATATGTATGTATGTATATACAGCTAAGTGTATATGTCTACATATATATATATATGTGTGTGTGAAAATTCATATACAGCTGCGTGTAGTTTTGAAGAAAGAAATTCTGGTTTTTAAATCTGTTCAAAGTTCACTGGCCGTGCACACAGAATAAGACATTTTTCAGGGTTCTCTTACTGGCGTTGAGCATCATAAGGGCGCAGGAAAGCCCTTGCCCCTCCCATGGGGAGGGGGCGGGCTGTGAGGGGCTCGCGCCTCCTCCACAGGCCGTGGCCTGTGGAAGGCGCGAGCCTCCCACAGTGTCGCGTCCTTCCCATGGGGAGGACAAGGGATTAAATCCCTTCCTCATTCCTATGGTTAATAGTTTCAAAACTCAAAATAAAGAAAACATTTCGCCCAGTATATCTGCATTCGAATTTATCTCAAAGGCATTTTGAATTTATTCAGATGACAGAGTTTTTATGCAGACATTATATGCATATATATACCTATATGTATATATGCACGGGAATTCAGATTCCTGTGCATATATATATATATATATATGTTTATATATATATTTCACATTATACTTTAGAGCAGTTTAATAAATTGCAGATTTTGCAACAGAATGAAACCCTAATTCTGAAGAAAAGAATGTGTATTCTATATTGCAACAAAGAGAAGTAAGCTATTACCCAGTATTCAAAAACGAAATTGGAAAGATTTCTCAGTTGTTTATACTCATATCATGGAATGATGCATTTCATTCCTTCAATCTCCTTACTGCAATTTAAAATTAAATGAAGGCAAAGCATGAAAGAACCTGGCAATTTTCTTCCCAGTGCAGATGCCCAGCAATACCTTCTTGTCGCCTCTTTTCCAGAGCTCTCGGATATGACTGAATGGAAGTGCTCTTTTCTCTCTTAAAGCTCTATTCCTCTTTTCGAGGATCATGCAATTTATTTCCAGATGACAGATAAAATTCTCATGCAAATTCTAAGGATTGCCACATGCCAACAGCATTGTTGGTTTTAAGATAAAATTTCCAGAGCCCAATGTTCTCTCGGGCTGTTCATTCCTCATTATTTTGGAAAAATAACCATATTCAAAACAGAAATATATCCCCTTTATGCAACCTATTATTTCATTTTATGCAAACACAATATTCTATTTCATTATTTATTTTGTTTTATTTTTATTTTTTAATTATATTTCTTTTAAAACAGATTTTTCCTTTTTGTTGCACAAATATAAATGGGATTAATTAAAATAGAATAAGCCATATTCCTTCCACAATTTCTAAGGTTAATTAAACCATATTTTAATTTTGCTATGCTAATCAATTTCACGCAATCATATTGAAAAACAGACATGACCTAATGCAGCTACATGATTTTAAGTGGTGTGTGCGTAATCGAGAGCTTCTCCTCTTTTACCCTGTCGGGAAGCTAACCTTCTTTTCCTCAATCACACTCTTGGCCTTCGATCACCTTGGCCTTCGATCACCTGCAACTCACATGCGCTCAGGCGTGCAAAACGAAAGTGTATTAGTAACCAATGTAGAAACATAAATTTAAACAATAATTAAATCAACATTCCTATTTTATATAAAATGCACTCATAATTCTGAAAGAAAACAATTATTTTTCTACATTCCCATACACCAAAGCATTGTAGTATATTATATTGCTCTAACACGTATCATAATTCGTATATTAAATCCCATAAAGTCATGGTCAAACATCATCAGAATAAGTCATGGTCAAAATAGCATCAAAGTAAGTCATGGTCAAAATAGCATCAAAGTATGAGACGTGACAGAAGCTAAGAGTGAGCTGAACAAACGCCTTGTAGAAAGTAGTTGTTGAAAACTTCATTAGGTGACTCAAATTCAGGGGTGCCCCTGGCCAGCAGAGGAAATTTTCTCTTTATATGCATTGATTTACCTTCTGTTTTGCATGCTCTAAAGATCAACAGTTGTTGTTGTTTGATGTGTCTTGCAGGATGGCTGATTGGTTCGTTGTAAGGTTGAGTTGATGTTGGAGAGATCAATTGAAGACAAGTTCACCCAAAAATGACATCAGGATCATCTAGTTCAAGGGTGCCCCTGGTCAACAGGGGCGCTTTTTCCCATGTGTAACTGCATAGCCTCCTTGGTAGCAAGGCGTACTTTCTTCAGAATGAATCAATTTTTGACATTTTTTCAGTTTTGAAAATCCCCTCCGTGAGATAGCATCTTTTTGAGTATTTCCTCCATGGATTCATCCTTGAAGCTTTCAAGACTTAGCTTTCAACACCTGGTACTGACCATTCTGCCATTAATGGCCGTAGAGGCCCTAACTTTCTTCCTGTAAAATAAAAATAGACCCACCAGAGTAAAACAAACTTTTTGGTGATTTTGACTTGACCAGTGTGATCGTGAAGTCAATTCATCCTATCAAAATAATTTTTAATGAATTCTGGCAAGGTCTTATTTTTAGGGGTTTCCCTAAAAATAGGGGTTTAAAACCCTAATTTTCAAATTTTCATAATTTTGCGGGTATCTTCCTTGACACAAACCCACAAAAACCTTATGTTTTGTTTGACCTAAAACATACTTTTGACAACATTTTTACACGATTTAGATCATTTTAACAAAAATGTCTCTTTGAAGCAAAAATTTATTTTGGGTACAACATGTATATAAAATAAAATAATTGAAAATTAGTAATTTTTAGATAGATGTATTTAAAATATTCACACTAATTTATGTTACAATTTTTAATTAAAATTATTTGTATTTTATGGAGTCTAAAATTGTAAATATATATTTATAAATATTTACACTAATTTATGTTACAATTTTTCATGAAAATTATTTGTATTTTATGTAGTCTAAAATTGTAAATATATATTTATAATATAAATACAAGTCTATTTGAATATAATGTTCATTAAAAGATTAAATAGATAGACTATAATTAGCATAAGCTTTAGCATCATAAAATATATAGAATTTAGGCATATTATAGTGAAGTGATTAATAATTAATTTATTAATTAAATATCACAAGCTATTTGATAAAAGATTGTAATCAATTTATACATGTAAATTAAATGTATTCAATCCCTATATTTAAGGGATCTATATTTTTTAATTATGGTCTTTGTGCAAAAAACGTCTTGAAAATCTCGGATTAAAAAAATTATACTTACCATTTCTGAAAATCCGCCAATAAGATTGAGGAAAATTAATTTTTGAAATTTGAAAAGTTTAAAATCTTACATTTTACTTTAACAAAATTAAAATAAATATATAAAAGAAAATATTGCATTTTGATTGGTCAAAGTAAAATGTTTAATCACTAGTTAAGAACTACCCTCCTTATATAGTTCATGGCAGGAACTAACAATGACTACAATAAGAACTGTACCTACGTTCCTAACAATGACTACAATAAGAACTGTACCTATTTCAACATGAAGAATCTTATAAGAAGCCTAAGTTTAAGTTTTTAATTTGAGTTTACTTATGATCATAAATTTTTGGATCAGAGGTTTTGTATCTTGTTCTTTTATTTGTTAAAATATTTTGATTTGCAGTGTTATTACTATTAAAAATGCCCATCACTAATGGATAAGCTAGACGAGATAGTGTGTTATTCAAACGTCAGCTGCGGCATAACGAACAACAATTCATAATATTGCGGGCACGACATTTCTTCGGCGTTAATGGAGCTGCGCTACCGTTTCGCCATTTGCCCTTGTAACCCATCTCTTTTTACTAATCAACCCCATCTTCTTTTCAAACATAAAATTTGTATCCTACCCTCATCATTGCGGAAAGTGGAGGTATTTCAAAATGTTTCAAGTCACACTACGCTATTCCCACATGTATTTAAAAGAAGATGTCGTGCAAGAAATACGAAGATTATTATGCCTTCCTCTACGCTGAACCAGGTATGCAAATGTTTTCAGACTAGCAAGTCTTCACAAAGAATGCAATGCCGATTTCTATGCAGCTTATGTTTATTCTAAGCGAAATTTGGTATTTTGAAAACCAGTTTATTCTAATATTTTTCGGCCAAAGTGATTATTCTGCATTTTTCTAGCTCCGTTAGCTTCGGACTAGGACACTCTTTCTTGTTGACGTGGTGCAAGCTCGTTTTCTTCCCTCCTGCTACTATTATACTTTTGAATCTCACTGACCTCCTGTGGTCATTCATATATTCTAATATATTCTTAAAATAATTTTTTCTCTCCATAAAATGGGTAATAAGTTTGTGGCATGGGCCAGCCGTAGTGGTTAAATTCAATGGCCATGATGGTCGTATCATCCTATTTATGAAAGTTAAATCCGTAAAATGCAATCGAACTGTTTTGAAGCTGTATCGAATGAATGGTGACATTTTAGGTGGACTATTAAAAATTAAAAAGGATTAGAATAAAAATATATATTTAACTTTAATCTTTCTTACTTTTACAATGAACCATTTAAGGTTAATGTTGAAAAAATAACTGTCATAAAAAAGTTATTCAATTGGTGTGGTTGACCTCAGAGTTATCTCGATGATGGATAATGGAGTGTGATCTGAAATGTTGACATAAAAATTGCTACACAATTTTCTCCAAAAGCTTTATAAATTCAACATTATGGATTGTGATTGTATACTACTCTTAATCATTAGTTAATGTCGATTGACTTCTCTCTGCTTCAAGCCCAACTCAACATAACAAAGATAATGGCACAAAATTGTTAACTCTAAAATCTACTTTGCCAAATTGTAGTGCCCCAAGCTTTTGCCCAAGATATTGGTGGTGAGAGGATGGATGGAAACATTTTCCATGATACAACTATGAAATCAATGTGCCTTATTATATGACTATGCGCTCAAGATGCTACGGCATAATGCAATGACACTCAAAACACACAATGCCAATGCACCGAGCATGGTGACACACGTGGAAGTCTTAACCTTGTCACTTGACAACTTCACTACGATGACCATATGAGAGGATAGAGTTGCCCTAATGATGATCATAGGGCACAAGACTCATTTCACAACCTAAAGAAGACACAACCAAAACCCACAAGGATGTGAGAAGGATTACCTATAGATGAGGTAAAACAATTGGAAGATCTAAGATCTCACCTAGTCGAACACTCAACTAGTCATTTTCACACAAAGGCACAACTTTTCAACACAAAGGAGTGAATAACTTGCAAGATACCTCAAACATCTCCAAAACAAGATGATAGGTAGGTAAGGCAGATGTTAGAGAAACTTTCATTTAGGAATTTTTTTCCAAAAAATTTTGGGAAGTGCTCTTGTCTAAGGGTCACCACTATTATGGGTTCAAATCACTCCTTTTACTAGTGCAAATCACCTTGCCTATTTGCAAATCTCCCTAACTATCGCAAAATCATCCTTGTTGCTAGTGCAAATCACCCTTGTTAGAGACTAGTGTTTCAAGATAGTATGTAGGCGTAAAATTTTACTATGGGGGTTTGGGAGGCTCCAAACTTGACACCAAGGCTAACTAAGGGATCCTAAACAAGCCTATAACCATGATTCACACTCAACACTAGGTTTGCTAACCAAAGGATCCTAAACAAGACTACAACCATGATTAACACTCAACACTAGGTTTCAACCTCACAAGGCAAGAAACAAGGTCACAAGACCAAGACAAGTGCAGGGCTAAGCATTACAAGCCTATAGCACAATAACAAAAAACAAGACATATCTATCTTGATCTAAATGCTATTTAGAAACCAAACATTTCCTATGTTTCCAAGGCTCAACTAGCCATGTTTAAAAATCACAAATTCTACAATTCATTTTAAGCCAAAAGCTATTGTTCATTAGCAATTACCAATTTCACTTCCATGCAACAATAGTATACATTAGTGGTCTTAAATCCTACCAAAGAATCGAATGCAAAACATGAACTAATGAACTAATGAAACATGGGTCAATGAGTTCGACTCGAAACTACACGGTTGAATCCTGATAGCAATATCATAATAATGAACTAATGATTCTAATTTCAATCATAACATCATTAATAACATAACATATAATTCATAATCTCATTTCAACTTGAAAGAAAACTACATCTACACATTTAAGAATCAAGACTAGCACATCATAGGATTCCATTTCAAATTACAATACCTTGTCAAACCAAATGGCAATAATTGAAACAATTAAATATGGTGCCTCCATCTCAAATGTGGATAGTTTACATAAGTTTACAAATTTCATTCCTGGCTCTTGTACAAATTGAACCTTAGAGTGACAAAAGTCTTTAATTATATATTTCTCAACTATGCATCAATGAATGTCTACAACATCAGAATCATCAAGTGAACTCTACATACTCTCCAAAGCATAGCCATTTATCTGATTGGCCCCAATAGTGATCAACATTACCCATCCATGTGGGACCTTGAGGCCCGCCCTTTTGTATTGAGAGAGTTGATTAGACAATCATACAAACTCCTTATGTAAAACAATATAGGTGTGATACAAGACCAAGGATTTCACAACACATTCCATTATCATACACATTGTGAACATAATCAAATAATGGTGTACAAGGGTAATGGCATCAACAACCAATAGTACGCAAGAGAATGGTGACAACTACCAATAACATGCAATTAGTATGATGATTCTCCACTACTCATGTGAAGAGAAATGATGACATCCATCCTACAGCATGCAATGAGAATAGCGTGAATTTCCCATACTCAATTGAAGGAAAGATAATATTGCCAACAACATTCAATGAGTATGACGATTTGCCAAAACTCATGCAAAGAGAATCACATACACACATTAGGTACCAACAACTTGACAATCAATTGGAGAAGACTACTAGATAGGATGTAGATTGTCATCAGGACGATTTTCAAATCTGCATGGATGTTGATAGGTTCATCACCATTCTGAATCGGGCTTCTCAATGACAATTGAGCAATCCCAATTGAATCAATACAATGTCCTTTTCACTTTTGTTCATGAATCCATCATAGGCGTTTGATAGTAGAAGTGGCATATCTCTTGATTAAGTTTATTTTAATGTTTGATTCCTAATTAATTTTATCCTCTTAGCTGTTATTCCGTTCATGCTCTTCACATGGGCATATCCCAATTATGAATCGCAAATAAGGGTCCACTCTACTCTTAACTTTAGAGTTCATCTTAACACATAAATGTCAAAAATGATTTGAAGATTGTGATACAAAAAACAAGGTTGAAACCCATGAAACACGTATTCAAAAGATAGGAAATCAAATTTCAACAAGGATACTTTCTGTCCCACAAAATAAAAAGGTTTCACATGTTCTAAAATCCAATTTTCATATTTTTTTTACCAAAGGGTAAGGGTGATGGTATATTCCTTGATTATGCCATCCATCAAGGTTCAAATTCCTTAGAGGTGCAATAATAAGGGATGGGGCTAGGATCGTGCCTAGGGCAATTTTGGTGGAATGGATACCCCTTAGTCCTTGGCTTTGAGTTGAAGAGGTATTATCTTAGACTTGTGCTCCCATAATGAACATCAAAAATGCACAAAAAAAATCACATTGTCACAATTTCATGAATCATACAAAATCTCAACCACCATTAATAAATGGTTCAACTTTCTACAATTTTCAATTTTTTTTCCAAAAAACAGGAATACCCTTTGAGCACATCAAGGAGGAGATAATACTTTTGAATTTTCATCTCACATACAATTTGAAGAAAGTTTTGCTAAAGTAATGACACTTTCTTATTTAAAAAAAATGAATTCATACAAAATATAAAACACACAACAAACTACGCTGTAGATTCTTTTTCAATTCAAAACCTGTGAATTGAAAACCATATGCAACCATCTAGTGTGGGCATGGGCAAAACAAGAATCTAAGTATGTGCATAAATTTAAAGAGGAGAATACCTTTGCCCTCAAGCACAAAGGAGAAAATCTTTCTCCAGCTCCACAAAAGCAACCTTTGCTAACTCTTTCAAGATTCAATCCAACTTTCCAATCTTCTAGCAATTCTCAAGCAATCTGCAAGCAATAACTTTGCAAGCAAGAACTCAAACAATGGAAGAGAGGAGAGAGAGCAAAAATGAACAACTATTTCTAAAACCCTTTGTTTTTCTCTTTTCACTCGGAAAATCCCTAAACTGCAAAGTGACTTTTATTCCATTTTATATTCCAACAAGTTATTTGAATTTCCAAAAAGGATATTTGCAATTAAATATTTTCACCATAGATATTTCACTTTAGAGTTTTATTCAAATGCCTAAAGGGTGAAAGCTTAATACCTTTCCAGATGACTTATAAAGCAATTCCATTCCACTCGACTAATTTGAAATAATTACTTTAACTTTATTTCATTACTTTTATAATCTTAATACAAATGGATGACCTTTTCACTAAGGAAAATAATTAACTCTTTTGACTTAAGATAAAGGATATTTTGCAAACAATCCAATCAAGCATGTCAAAAATCAATTAAATGCAAGTGCAACAAGAGTTAAATAAAAGGCATGCAAAGCAATCACACACTTTGTGGGTTTAGATATAATAAATACATAGATCTAGAATTGACACTGATTCGGATCATGGTTTCATAGGTTTATAAAGAAATGACCTCATAATTTGAATCAAGTGAGATGTAGAAGTTCAAGATAACATATTTACCCAAATCGGTTGTCTCCAATTAACTACCATTGGGGAATTTTGTGCTTGCGCACTCAATAAAACATTAGGCATATTTGCACAACTCAAGAATAGGCAAAGCCAACAGAAAACATTCAATGTGATATAATCCAATGATTCAATATTAATTAACCACATCAACTTAAAATCATCTTAGACTAACATGATCTAGGTATCACAAATGCAGAAGTCAATAAATAGAATAAACCAAGTTTGCCAAGAGACTGGTACTAATACCAGTATGCCTATTTTTGAAAAATAGGAGATGGGGGTACTTGGAGACACCATTTTTTTAATATAATTTAATAATTATTAATTTATAAATTTGGTACATTAAAATTGAAAATATCATGACATTGAACTTACAAAACAAGAACACTGGTAAAGTTTTACATTAACTTTAAAGTTTAAACACACAAATGTCATTGTGTCAAAGAGTCAAAGAGTTCATACTACATATTTGATATTAGTTATTACATTTTGAAATTAAATTTTTTGATAGCCTGATAGGCTGATACACAAACAAAAAACAAAAATCAGAAATCAGAAATCTATCATCTACACTTCTATGTCTTCCATATCTAGGTCCTTAGCTATGATGCTCTCCAAATAGTCATCACTTTCAAGCTTAGGTTCCTCTGTTTGTAGTAGAACTGGGGGTATATCATTGAGGCCATCTGCTTCAACCACTTCATCCACCATGGCTGCAACATCTCCATCAGGTGAAATTTGGTCCCATTTTGCCAAAGGACCCTCCTTGTACCCAGGCTCTACATGAGAGAGAAGGTGAAGTGAGCTAGAATGTACACCAGCCTCTGCTTTCTTTGACCCTAATTGGTTCCTCTTTAGTGAATGAATAAAACCAAAAGTAATCCAATTTCTCTCATAAGATAAAGAGCTGGCTACCTGTGAGTGAAATTTTATTGCAAATGATTGCAATTCAGGGGCTTCACCTCCATGGTTCCACCACCACTCTATACGGTCTTTCTTTGCATGCATATCATATAAAACTTCCATGGAAGAAAAATCACCATTCCTAGGTGAAAACTTATTCCATTGAGTTCTCATAATTGAATCATCCTCACTTCGGCCATAAATCTTTTTATTGCAGCCCAAAATCCCTTCATTACCTCTGCATCCTCATATGGAGCCCTTTTATTGGTCACTTGTATATCATACCATTTAGGATTTAAGGCATAAGTAGCACAATGAAGGGTTGTGTTAAGTTTGTTCCATCTTCCATGTATCTTTTCTTCTATCAAAGGATATAGCGAAAGATCTCTCGTGTTTGTTATTTTCTTATCTCTTTCACACATGGAATCTATTTCTTCATAATTTTTTCCCAAACATGGCTTGTTTGAATCTGTAAACTTGATCATCTCACATACAGGCTCAATAAAGTCCACAACAAATTTAACATCAACCCAAATAGTCATCAAGGACCATACCTCTCACCTCAACTGCAGTATTTGATGTAGATTGTCTCCAAGCTGCCCATGCATCACTAACTACTGTGGAACACAAAGCTCCTTTGACTTCACAAATACGCTCAAGAAGAATAAAATAAGAAAACCTCGTATCAGCAAGTTTGAGAAGTTCAACCTTGGCAGATTTTCGATAAATGGTTTCTGTGTGGTGTTGGTGACATATGAACATTTGTATTTTTCCGCCCTTTTCAATGAGATCTAAAATCCATTGGAACTTGCCAATATCTTTGAGTGCATTATTCAATGAATGCACACAACATGGTGTCAAAAATATATGCTTGTACTTTTTTTGCACCAACATGCCCGTTGCTTTATAAACAGGGGCAACATATATAACAACTTGGACTGCATTTGATGCCCCCACCTCCTCAATGCTATCACATAGCTGGTTATGAAGAAATTTTGCATTTTTTTTCTTTCCTTGAACAATCTATTGCATTCAAAAAATAAGGCCCTTTGCCGCATGTTACCATGATAATAAGTAGTGGACGATTTTAAGCATTTGTCCACCCATCCATCACAATGCTGCATCCTTTTGTAGACCACTCTTTTCATTCGTGCAGTTTGTTGCTCTAATCAAACTTTTTCTTTATTAATTAGAGTAGTGTAAATCTTTTCATACCAAGGTGGTTTATACCCAATTGGTCGATCATTGATAACTTGGACCATCTCTTCGTAGAAAGGTGAGCGAGCAACATTAAATGTTATTCCATTTGCATAAAAGAAGTGTGCAATTGCTGCATCAACCGCTTCTTAACCTTGCACATCAAATAATCTTCCAATGGGGTTTGAGCTGACAATGTGTGGTCTCTTGCGAGAAAATTCTGTTGCTACATCTTTTGTTGTCACATGAACATTTGTAGAAGACACATCCACCTCAGACTCTCTATTTGATTTGGAATTGCAACAACTACCTTTGTTGTCGAAGCATGAGAGCTCAAAGAAACTTTCCCATCAGCCCTTTCTTGATCCCTCACAACATATCGTTCTACCTCATTTAGACAAGGATCAACACCATTTGCAGGTATGTGAAGGAAATGAGCCCTCACCCTCGTGTAAGTACCTTGCCATGACATTTCACAAAGCTTACATGTGATCTTGGCTGTTCCACCTGTACCCTTCAGCCATGGAATACGATTGTAATACGTCTACAATGGGTACAAACCTTGTTTTCCCCTTGTTGATATTCTAAATGAAAAAAAAAATATATATTTTAAAAAAAAACAACAAATTCAATTGAAAATTCAAAAACTAAAATAAAAAATAGACTAGTATTCTATCAGACTGACGGTAAATTGCAATGGAAGATGATTTGGTTATGCAAATTTGGGGACTACTATGTAAATTCATTCTACAACTAGGTTTTGGCAATCCAATCTACTTATGTTCAGTTATGGTGAACCATGAAACGAATGTTTAAAGTTTAAACCTCAATAATGGAGGCCGCCTGATTAGGAAGATCATAATGCAAGGATGTATGCCTCCATAATCATAATCAACACATACATGCCTATAGACCCAGATAGATATACACAAACTTATTTGTTTCTCATTTAAAATCAGTCTTTTATTTTGATTCGTTTGGTTTTGAAACAAGCAATAAGAATGTGCCAATGTGATTCCTAATACGGATTTCCGATTTAATAATTTAGTAATTTATCAAAATGGTTTGGAATTATTGTAAGGTTTGTGCAAAGTGAAACAAAATGAACAAGGAAACTGAAATATAAAGCTAAGACATTTTGGAAACCTCATTCAAGCAGCAACTTTCTGATAATGGAGGATATATACCTTGCAAAATGACAAGTATTGTTCTTTGAATCTCTCTTGCGTTTGCTCCTGCCCGGCATTGTGTTGGCTCAAAATCCTGCAAGATGACCTCGCATGGCATTGCGTCGGCCCAAAACCTTGCAAAATGACATTGTACAATGCATTTTCTCTATTCGTTTCTACAAAATGACCTCATGCGATGCATTTTCCATTTCGTTTTTGGATTTTCCTTTTCATGATTTGTTTTTGCTTTTTTATAGTTTTTTTTTTAGGGGAAACTTTTGGAAATGGTGGTGGGACATTTCCTACAAGCAGGGATGTCTCCATGTGCATTTCTGGTATCGGAAACATGTCTTGGTCCCCGAGACGCGTCCCAGGGGGTCGGAGATGCATCTCCCTGCAACCTTGGAATAAACATATTGCTAAACTACATTACATAATCAAAACCACATATAAATATATATAGTGAAAACAGTGAAGCTGAAACACTGCTAGAGTCTGAACATATAAAGTCACAATGTATGCATCCCATAATACATAGTTGGATACCTTGATGGCGATATGAAACATCATCGATAAAGTATGATACCAGTAGCAAAAATCAAATAAAAGAGAAATATGAAGCACACATCCTGATTGCATTACACAAACCACAAATTGTTTTATAGACAAATGAGTGGAATTGCAGTGCATAACAGAAAACAATTACACAAGAGTATAGAGAATGATACTTTTATTGCACATGTCATGTTCAATGTAATACTTAGTAATATAGGGAGGAACTATTATAAAATCAGTACCATTTTTCTAATGGCGGAAATTTTCTTTGAAGGACAAAGGATTGTTGGTTAAGACAATTGCTTGTCTGACTGCTTATAAGTTTATAACAACCGTGTAACTCATATTTAAAGCCAATAAGTGATAACAGCATACAAACTTGGGACAAAACATTCATTAACAATAACATAAATGGTCTACAGTGGGCAGACTTTGAAGACTTGATCAAGAACATAGTGGATGAGATTATTGGGGGAGTCAAAGTAGCTGGATTAACATTCATGACAACATGGCAGGGTAAGTAGCGAAGTGCATGGCACTTGCTATGCTGGTCTTCCAGGACCAGATTTGCAAGAAAATTGAAGATGGTTTGGAGGCAGCAGACCATTGTCTCAGTTCAGATATAGCTGAAAGCTGATTGAGGAGGGCATCCTGTTGTTGCTGTATTACACTAAGTGCATTCATGGACAACTTCATGAAGATGTATGACTCCCATATCTTTGTTGGCCCTTCTGATTTTGTACTACAGGCCATGAGCCCTGTCTTTTAAAATTCACTCTAGTTTTCAGCAATCTGTTTGCTTTAAGAAGTAAATTCACAGACTCAAGTATTTTGGAGGGCAATTTCTATAAGCCTGTTTGATTTTGATGAGCTTAGGGTGGTCACTTTTGCCTTCGGCACCGCATGATTCTTTGGCAACAAGGCCTGATTATACAGTTTTACATAGATATAGTATAAATATCTTATTTTGTATTTCTATAATGTTTGTTTATATGACATTGTGTAAAATTATTTTGTGTCAGCCATTGTAGAAACTTGGCCTTGTGTTTTTATAACATCTACTCCAGAGACTTGATATAGTCTCGATGAAAACTGTTACTTGAATCAGTCTGGGGTATAAAATTCTTGAAAACTAGATATACTCATAGAAAATGCAAAATAGTCTGGAACAGAAATATCCAGATAGCAACAGTAACCTTAACAGAAAAAAGAGATGGCTTAGAATGGAGTGAATTACGCTAATATTGGATGATAAGCTTCTCTTTTCAAAGACAATATAAATGTAACAGCCTGACCCTATAGCCCACCTTTTGAACCTATAGGAACTAGTTAAATGGTTGCTTTTGTCCAAGAGGTTGAGCTTAATTGGTTAAAGCTTCGAGTTCTCAATTTGGAGACCCAAGTTCGAATCCCAATGTGACATCTAACATGGAGTTGGTTTCTAAATAAGTGATTTCTAAGTTGTGACTCTTCCATAGGTGGTTTCTAGTGTGGTTGCTCAAAAGTAGCTAATATTAGTCTCATAGTTGCTCAAAAGAACTTGTATTGGTCTCATGTTGATGCTCATTCAAGCAGAATATTGGTAAATGATTAGCAATATAAAAAAAATGGCTGCTTTCTGTTCCTAAGTCATCTGGCAGAGTACCATTTGGGTGAACCTGAATATTGTTGGGTATCATGAAACTTCATATGACTCAGAAATTCATGCAGACTACGTTTAACTTGCAGGCAG
Source organism: Sequoia sempervirens (assembly GCA_007258455.2). Taxonomy (NCBI): domain Eukaryota; kingdom Viridiplantae; phylum Streptophyta; class Pinopsida; order Cupressales; family Cupressaceae; genus Sequoia; species Sequoia sempervirens. The sequence goes on along the minus strand of VDFB02169970.1, from coordinate 11,244 downwards.
AGCTCGGAATTATTTTCCACTTATGTTCTGACATTGCATTACTTTACCTTTGTATCAATATATTGCTGCAACCCGAGACATTGAAATTCTAGCAAATAAAGATATTCCACAGTAAAGTTCATGCTAATAATTCTAATTCTGCCCCTAACCATTGGATTTAACATAAATATTCAATCAAGGTTATTTTAAACTTTTATGTATGATAGAATAGTCCGCAATAATGAGGTATTGACTTAGAGAATCTAATGGTACATCCTAAGGATGAATCATGTGCATGATCTTTTTATTAAAAGATAAAAAATGTTCAATTCAAAAAATTAGATTTGTAGTAGTCAAAATAAATGATTTTCTTCATTTGAGTATCTTCTTTTCAGGTTGTCTTTTGTATTGGTGGAGAATTAAGTCCCTGTTTACCTTTTCAAACATTGAAGACGTTCCCCAGGGAGGAACTTCTCGGAAAAGTGGTTATGGTGCGGTTTGACTCTAAACTATGTCCCAGGGACGATCAATTTAATTTTGAACACCCCAATGATAATGCAATTAAAACCCTCAAGTATCTTTGTGATGTTGGTGCCAAGGTGGTGATTGTCACTCACTGGTTCATGTCTAAAATCTCAGGAGAAGTTTTTCCAACACAGACTTTGACAGGTTATTATCTTTCTTTAGTTACTTACTAATATTCTTTTCAAGCACATGATTTTTTTGCATCTAAGAAAGCTCTATGAAATCATATGCTGCATTGCCAAGTAGTCACATGACTCAAAAATAGGAGTGGCTCTACAAGCTGAAGAATGACTTGATTCAGCAATCTGCAAAAACTTCCACAGTGGACTGAATGCTGATTCAATCTGACTAACTTGAAAGTGAAATTAACTTTCTTTAACCAATGAGTATGCATCATATTTGGGCAGTGGTAGATCTTGACATCCTTTGAACTGATTTTATTTGGCTCATAAATTCATTTCAGAGTCTCAAAATTATGAGTAACCACATGTAATATCTTTAGCATTGAAATTGTTGACAAAATAAATACTTAAGAATTGTTATGATAATAATATCTTTATTTATTTTGTTTTAGTCTTGAATTTTTAAGAATTCAATAAATCATTTTTCTTTCATGCTCAGGAAATTTTTGATTTTACAGATTACCTTTCAAACTCTTTGGGAAAGAAAATAACAGCCATAGAAGGGGTTATTGGAGACAAGGTTGAAAATAGTATAGACAAACTGCGTATTGGGGACATTCTTCTTTTGGGAAACCTTTCACAATATAAGGAGGAGGTGGCAAACTGTAAGGATTTTGCAAGGAATCTCTCAGCCAGAATTGACATTCTTGTTAATGATACATTTTGTGATTCTCACAGAGTTCTTGCATCCACTGTTGGTGTTGCTCGGTTTACTTATGCCAGTATTGCAGGTTTCCACCTTGCAAACATTATGTCTTTGTTGACAGAGACGATAGAGAAACCCAAGCATCCATTCATTGCTATTGTATGTTCTTATTTTCCGACTTTTCTTTGACAATTTATTTTCTCTGCTAAGATTTGTTTTCTTGATGCTATAATGAAATGAATTGAATGTAGTCAAAAAAAGGTTTTTTGTAGAGGATATACTTAGACCATGAAAGTGCTGATTTGCAAATGTAATGTAAAAAGGTATCTGTTGAAATATATAACTACAGTTTGTAACTTTTTCAGTTTCCCCTTTCTAGCCTGTCAAAGCTGTGGGAGTACATATGTTTATTAAGGCAAAGGAAACTAGTGAACACAAGAAACTGCACTTTGAACAATAATATATCATATGATTAATAACTAATATTTTCTCAACACATGTCTCAAAGCACATCTCTCAAGAGCTGCCAGAAAAATATGTGTGATGTTTTACTTCTCTGTGTTGTGTACTATAGCTAGAAATTCTCAGAGTTAGACACCAATATTTCTACTTTATTTGCCTGTGTTTTAGCATGCAGAACAATCTCAGTTGCTGTGTCCATATCCTCATAAAATGCTATATCTCTATTGACCACAACATTCTTTTTGTCAAGGTTATACAGCTAAGCTTTTGAATTTTCATTGCAACAAAAATTACTCTCCTTATCCTTTTCCCTTGCTCTGAAATTTTTCTGCTTGGGGATATGTGCATTTCTGAGAACTTTAGATGGTCCATTTGTGGCATCTTTCCTGATCATGATTTTTCTGGCATCTTTCCATTGATATATTTAGTTGGAGATATGTTCTGAAATAATGAACATCATGTTGACAACTTTTGCCTACTGCTCAATATTACGATTGCTTTGCTTTGCATCACCATTCTACTGTGGGAAGTATGCAACAGTGAGCTACCTCTTGATTCTTCAAGCATTACAAATCTTCTTGAAATCATTGGGTAAGTATCACCCCTATGGTCAGTTTTTATTTTCTGTCCAGTTTGTAAAACAACCTAGTGAGAAAGATGTATATCAGTGTGAACAATCTCCAAGACTTCACTTGCTCTTTGGGATCCTTTATCTCAACTTTTTTCCATGCCACTTCCCTGAAATCTGGATTTTGTAAATGGCACCATCTTTTATATGTGGTAAATCATTTACGACACAACTTATGTTCAACAGCAGGAGATTGGAATTACTGATAGCCATACTTCTCATGCCTTAGCACACTTGTAGGCATTTCATTTGCAATCAATTCCTTCTATTTGACTGAAATTACATCAAATTTGAAAATTCCACCTTCAACATGCTTGGCAAGAAGCTCAAATTCGTATTAATTGTTTTTGATTTAAGTAAATTCTTTGTCAGAATTCACTTGTGAGATTTTGTTTTGCAATTTTGCTCCTTGAGGGAAATAGTTTCTCAAATGCTGTTATAGATCACATATTCTTGATACTCCAAACTCCCTCATTTGGCATCTCTACAGAGATGGTTGTCCTCTGACTTCATACACTATATTTTGTTTCACTGCCCAAAGCAATTGAGTCATTCTTGTAAGCATTCATCCATGCTGGAGAGCAGCTCCTTCACAACATTCTTTATGTTCTTGTGAAACCACAGAGAAAACATTTACTCTCTTCTTGTTCGTCATCTTTTCCTACAATATTTCTACTTTGCTTCTGATATTGGATTTTGTTCTTATTGTTAATGCAATAGTCTTTGACTAGGTGCCTGTTTTTACAAATAAAATGATTTCCAGAGGCACAGTCGTCTCCCTCTTCCCTCTTTTTGTCAACTAATTAATGTTGCTAATATTTGTGTGCCCAAAACTCGGAGCCTACCACCAACAAAGGACAAATAGGATGAGCCTCCACAAAATCCAAATCTGTCTCAAACTCCGTCTGAACTCTTCCTGCACAAAACTTCAGGCCAGGGAATTCACAAGTTCTTTATCTTTTATGAAATCCAGGACATTTGAAATAAACATTGAAGCAATCGCAGAGTTAACCCTGCTACGAACCTCTGTTTCCAGGTAATTGGAGCTTATCACCTCCTTAATTTCATGCATCACCGAGCCCAACTGCACCACAAAAATGATTTCCAGCCTTGTATTAGAAAGTGCCCCTTGAAGGCCATCACCTGTTTCTTTGAGTAAAGAGAGAATTTGCGTTTCATTGATAGAGAAGCAACAGACCTATAACAAGCAACTTAAACAAAGAATTGATGCTAAAACAAAACCAGTGAAATGATAAAATCCCAACTGGCCACCACCATCACCAATAGAAGGCCAATCACACGAGCCAACTGTGCTGTCCACAGCCTATCCTTGTAGTTGTAACTGATTTTGTGAAAGAGTGCACTTTTCATAACATAATTTATCTTTGAAAGTTATATGTTCCAGTGATTAGGAAGATTAGGATCCCAATTCTCATTTGCTGGCTACCCATTCCACCTTTCGGTGAGTTGTCAGTAATGAGATTACCATTTAAATCAATACCGAGGTTAGGCAAGAAATCTGCTATTCCATTTGCCTCACAAAAACAATGTCCAAAAGAGAAGGATTCAAAGAAGTCCAACAAAAGCCAACCAAATCTGAGGATATTCCCAATATTCCAGTTGGGAGATCCATGGTTGTGGATAGCATTAAAAATAACCATGAATTACCTTCAATGTAAAGCTTACAAATGCCACATTGAGCTGCCACCTAGAGGCTGAATACCAAAGAGTGAGCCTCTACTTCATTATTCATTCTTTCCACCAACTTCTTGGAAGCAGCACTTATTAGAGAACCTGAGCAATCTCTAATCACAAATCCAGCACCTGATGATCTTGGAGTGCCTCTAGAGGCTGCATCATAATTCATCTTGAAGCAGCTACGAGAGGGAGGAATCCATTTTGTTTTCTTCCTCTGAGAAGTCTCTAAGTTGACTTGTACAGCCCAATGAATGAGAAAATTTCCCATCAGTTATTATTAGTCTTTGCGCATAATTAAATTTATTTAATTCTTTTTAGAATTAACAGTTATAAAAGTTCACAAACTTTAGCTATTATTAGCTTTTGCACATGATTTTATTTATTCAATTCTTTATAAAAGTGTGCAAACTCCAGCTATTAGTAATTTAGTAGTCTTTGCACATGATTATATTTATTCAATTCTTCTTAGAATTGATAAATTATAAATTGTGCAAACTTCAGCTATTATTAGCCTTTGCAGATGAAGTTATTTAATTGATTCATTTTAGAATTAATAAATTATAAGTGTAGAAACTTTAGCTATTGTTATTTTTGATTAATTAATGAAGGATCTATAGAGGACCTGTTGATGTGATTTTTGTGAACGCACCAATCAGTAGAACAAAGTAATCCGAAGGCTACTCCATTCTCTCTTGATCAAAGAATTCCGTGCGCTAAGATTGCAAGAAAGATCGCACGTTCAACTCCAAGGTTCCGAAATGCTTTGGAATACCCTCAGTAGGTTCGTTGTGATATGCTGTTTTTACGAGGGGACTTACACAATTGTTCAAAAGGTTTGCAGTTGACAACCGGTTAATGATTGGAAGGGGATTTTGTGCGAATGATTTAGCATTGGGGTATGAATTCTCCTAAAACTAACCAGAAATATGCGGAATGTAAATGAGTATAGGGATAAGAAAATATATGTTCTATCTAAAGACGGGACACGGGATCAATTTCGGCAAACTTCAACCAAACTCTGCTCCACCTCACGCTGGACAGCTTACACAAAGTTGGTGCAATCTTCAAGGGGATAGCAAGAAATTTTCAAGTCACAATCCGGCATCAAGACACTGTCAAGACGACACATACCAAGATGTGAATTGTAACTAAAGTTAGGCTTATAAAGTGCTCTAGTTGACCACACAAGGCAAACTTGCCGTCAACAAGCTGCTAGTGATATGGACTAAAACGAAGTTGCCTCGATCAACGCCACAAATCCACAAACATCTACTTGCATGAAATAAAAATTACGCTACTTAAAGCTACTTTACGCTACTTGAAGTAGAAGGGATGAAGAAACCTCGCTAGCTATCCATAACAAAGACGAATTTCACCATCAATGAAAGATCTTTTATTATGGAAGTTTTACACAACAATCTCTTACAAAAGTTTTCAAAGGAAAACTTTACTTCTCCTCCAAACTATACTAAGCTATCAAACTATCTCTCTCTGCTCTAACAAAATGTCTACTCTCCACTGATCTAATTTTCTACTTTCTAATGAATTACAAATGAGGGGGGATGGCCCCTTTTATAGATAGCCCAGTCCAATGGACGGCTCGGATTACAATCAAATAAATGGCTAAGATTAAGCCACCTCAGCCCTAACCCTAAAACTGCCAGAATGGGGAGTGGTACAATAAATGAATCAAAGATTCCCACTCACTCCCAAAATAGTAAAGGCAATTAATGCCCACAATCAGTCTTCCAGAAGTTCGTCATCCAGAAGTGTGTTTCCATTCTCCTTTTCCTTAGCTGCAAACTCAATGAACCTGGTAAGCACAGCCTCGACCTCCTGAACCGAGATAGGTGGAATATGATCAAGCTGAAATTCCAACACCGTGACTGACTGTCCATGCCGTGTGTAAGACTTTCTCCAAGCAACTAGAGCATCCTGTGTATTCTGAATCAAGCTGGAGAAAGTCAAAATGTTTTCAAAGTCATCCTGCACAAAGGTCTTCACCTCTGAAAAGAAAGGCAACAGCCTACTCCTCAATCCATCAGTAGTCACCTCATCAGGATTCAGCCGTCTAGCAAAGATTGCCTCCAAGGTGTTCAGGACTCCATCAATAATGTTCGTCATAGCCTTCCTGACTGTAGCCGAATCCGCCTGTGCTACATCAAAGAACCCACGTCTTGTGACTACTGAAGAGTACCATCCAACAAAATTGTACCTATCACCCTCCTGAATAACTCCTCCATCAAGTAACATCTACAAAGGAGTATGCATCAATGCCTCCAAACGCTGAATAACTTTGCTCCGATAGACAGAAGCATCACCCCAGGCCTGATCAACTGCCTCCACTCGTGCCATAATGTTGGAAGCTTGCTAGTAAGCATGAGCAAGATCTTCCATGAATTTCTCTGTCTCGGCACGAACACCTGTAACCCATTTGTGTGCCTCCTGTGCCATCTTCCTCAAATCTTCTAGGCCATTAACAGATTCCCTAGATAATTCGGCTAGAAGCTCAAGTACCGGAATCTCCTATCCACAAGGACGAGACAAATGCTGCATGTATCCTATCAACGTCTTATGCTCTTTCTTCAATTTCTTGTATTTCCCTTCAGTCCTGAGCAATCTGTCCTTAAGTGCTTGATAGGAGTTATCACACTCAATAATCTGTGCTCCTGTGGGACGACCTAGCTCCAAAGTGGTGATCATGTAATTTTCTGGAACTGCTTCATCTCGATCACAATCAACCCTAGGCACAGCAACGTGAAGGGTGTGAGAGCCATCCTCATCTGTTGAGATCTTCGAGAACTTCCTAGCTCTCTTCTTAGTTGGAGGCGCGTTGATCCTACTCAAAAATTCCTCCATCTCTATCGCTGGATCAGCCTCTTCACTGGGGCTCCTTCTCATTCTATCTCTGAGCCAATCAGGTACAACTTGCTGTACATCAAACAGCTGCTCCTCTCTAGCTTCTTCCTCACGGACTTGTTCTACTTCAATTTCATTCTGGCGAGGCTCATCGGCCTCTAATGGCTGAGTATCTCTTGAAACTGCATCATCCTCTAGAGCCGCCTCTAGCTCATGCTGGAAGTGAGTGTCAGTGGCAGTTTCCTCATCTTCCTCCTGCTGATCATCTCTAATGGGTGCATTAACACTCTGGCCAACTGATTCTCTCCGTGGTGGCTGATTTTCCTCATGTAACTCCTGCTCCCGATTTAATGCATTTCTCTGATCAACAAATAGAGAAACCTCCTGTATGCTTGGAGAGCGTGTCTCCAATGGCCTAGGTGACTCAATCACAACTCTCGAAGGCTCCGGCTGAACTGGGTCCTTCCTTCGAGATTCTGGACCTCGAGTAATTTGTTTCTTCCTGCTGGTAGTGGGCATCCTATGATCTCCCATCAAGTTGTAAGTCAAAGGAATTGACCTACTCTTCAATCTGCTCACATGCCTCTCAACCCATGCTCTGGTGAAAGTCATGACTGGAATACAAAGTGTGTCCAAATCAGCTATCTCTGGCTCCGACCAATCTGGGAGTGGGAGTGGTGTGTCTCTCACTGCCTCGTAAATAGGATGGAGAATATTCATGTCCTCATCCACCTGGTCTGGTACTGGAATAACTTCACACTCCCTGATCATACCCAATGGTAGCCTCGAAAACATTCTTTTCCTGACTTCGGCCTCATCTGATGTATTAGCCCAGTAATCCTCAATATTTGCTTTATGAACAAACTCCTTTGACAGTATCCATCTAATATTGTTGTGTGGGTCATAATGCTGTCTGCTGGTGTGATAAGAAAAATGAAAGAATTGAAGCTCATTTTCAGCTTCTCTGGCTGCTTGAAGTGGACACATTTCATCTGAATTACCCATGATGATTGGGAAGTCAATCCCTCCCTTCTTCTTTCTCTTCTAAATCTTATCAAAGGCAACAAGTTGCGTAGATATCTCTAACATCAAAACTCTATTGGTTGGGTACTTAGGCAATCTGTATGGGTACAAAGAAAAACCTTGCAGCCTGATATAAGAAAACTTCGGAAACTGAACAAACCAGCACCCATACCTTTCAATTAATTCCTGAGCTTCCCTCGAGATCCTATGATGAGTCTGCTGCTGAAGTGATCTTGTTATATGCATGGTAAAGGCATCATTGACACGCTTGTAATGGGAGGTGCTCGTCAGGTGCAACTGTGGACAAGCCTCATGAATTTTGAACTGATGAGAGCCGCAACCAATTGGCTCTTTATATGAGATTCCTCTGTACTTCGTCACACGAGCCAACATGTAAACAAGGTAGGAGCCCATGTAGAATGTTTTTGTCCTTCTCAAACTTCGGAGCTGCATATGTAAATTGTCACTGATCATCACAACCCAATTGATGTGCTCTTTTCCTTCCAGCACGAGGTTGATGTAATAGAACATCCATGACTTAAAAATAAATGCTTGAGGGCAGCCTCCAACTCTGCTAAGCATCATGATCAAGTTGCAATACTCTTGCTTCAAATCATTTGATATAATCTACTTTGGTAACTTCGTACGAGAGGGCTTAGGCTTGTTCATCCAGCGGGAGTTGATCATCTCTGCACATCTCTCGAACGTTGAAGCATACATTCGTTTAGCACGTTCTCTTGTCTTATAAACCATCTTCTCATGCGATGGGATTCCGAATGCCTCGCCGATAGCTGCAGGAGTGAGGTTGGCGAACAATCTACCATCAGGCGAAACAATGGACCTGTGATCAGATTTGTAGTAGTTAGCACACTCCATCATCAGCTCTGGACACTGAATAGCTGGTGGAAAACCAGCAGCTGCAAATAACCCACTTCGAACAATATTGTGCGAAGTGATTGAAGGGCGATGACTGCCAATTCCCGTCATTCGACTTTTAAAGGCCCCCATGTTGAAAGATCCTAAATTCGTATCAGCCAGCTTGCTCAACTTTGAAGTGAATTTCGACTCCGGCAGGAAAGGCTTGCTCAGCTTCTTGATCACAGCCTGCCTGGATGCACCATTGCTATCTCTCTGCCCGGTTTGCTCTTACCCGATACATTCTGATGTGATGTCCCCATCCTAGTCGGTACAGTTGTAATGGTTAGCCTATTATTTTCGATCGTGAAGTCCCGGATGTCGCGAAGGATCTTACGGTGATTTTCGATGTTTGTAACCCGGTATTAGAGTTGTTTTGGGTTGGGCCTTAGCGGGAGAATCATTGAAGTGGTTTTGAGACTTTCTATTTTTTAGAAAGTAGAGGCGGTGAAGGCTGCTATTTTTAGCGAGCACTGGTTGGTAGTCGACTTAGAGTCGACCAGGTTCTTCAGTTTGATGATCAGAAGGAGAAATAAGGGGTATTTAATGATTATTAAATATTTAATATTTTGACTTTATATTAAAGTCACTTTATTAATATATTTAAATATTAATAATTAAATGGTATATTATAAAGTATTTTTAATACTTTATAATAAAGTGATATATTTGACATAATGAATAATTATTATTCATTTATGAGACATCATTTAATTATTTATAATTTCTCCTAAGTCTAAAAGGCGAATTTAATCATTTCATTAAATGATTATTAAAAAGAGCTATTGGGTCGAATTTTTCAAGAGAGATATATATTCACAGGAAAGACAAATCGAACCATTATGATATGTTATTCAAATTTGTCTTGTATTTGCTCTGAGCATTGGAGTTTGCAAAACCTAGGGTTTCAGCAGACGAATCGTTTATGGAGAACGATACCTCTTCAGGAATTGGCAGACTGAGACTGTGCAATACCAGTTGAAGCTTGCATCTCGGTGACTTCACACAGAGGTTACAGATTGAGTTCATTGATTTATTTATTCAGGGTTTAGCAGAGATTATTTATCAAGCATCTGAGGCGATTCTTTCAGAGTCTTTCTTCAGAGATCTGGCATCTTTATTTGGGCCGTACCATATTCTTATTTGCTGCTGCAGCAGGGCCGTACATTTCTGTACCTGTAGGCCGTACCTCTCTCTCAGGAAGAAACGCATTCATCATTCATTCTTTGGCAGAGGGTTTCAGTGCGCCTTGGATATCTGGAGGCTTTGCAACGATTTCAGAGTCCAGAGGGTCATTCATTCATTCAGCCGTACTATTTCATTTATCTTCTGGCGCCTGCAAGAAGGAAATCAGGTTCCTACATAATAAATTTGTATTTCATTCCTATATTATTATTTGCCATTGTAAATGCTCTGGAAGTGAAATAAAATGATGCGCCTACCTTCTCTGAACATTTTCAAAGCTTATTTAGAGGATTTTAATTTATTTTGAATTTATTAGCAATTTAGAGAGAAATCGCAGCTTTCTGTTTATTTGCAAAAATCTATCAAAAACACAAAAAAACACAAAACTTGCAAAAACAAAATTCACAGTTAGGGTTTCGGGGTTGAGAACCACCAGGGTTCCTACACTCAACTTCTCCTCTAACAATTTCGAACTTTCAACACTTAGAAAGTTTTCTACAAGCTTCAGCAACTTCACAACTCAAGCAACTTCAAACTGAGAAAGACTTAGCAAATTTCCAAGTTGGCTGCAGCAACTTCACACTTGGATAAAATCGGCCAACCTTGCTTTCAACAACTCCTCGGCACTTCGACTTTTTCAAATTCGCACTTCTCAATGTTTAGCTTCAAACAATCTTCTTCTTCAAATCGAATTTCTTCAATACTCAGCCACAAACTTTCCTCTGCAATCTCAACTTCAAAGCTAGAATCGAACTTCTTCAGCTAGTGGAGAAAAATGAATAAACTTTCAGCTCATATAGGCAAGTCGAATTCTAGAAGTAAAGTTTAGCTAATTCATTAAATCTCCACTACTTACATTGGTAACAACTAACACCTCTGGAGTAAGAGTTGCTACGAACAGCCTATGTACACTACGCAATGAGTGCTCTTCAAATTAGGAGGGGAAGCTCCCTCGTTGTGCTTTACAAAAATACCTGCAAAGGGAAATAAACTAAACTAATTCCTGTCTTTTTTGTTTCAGCTGTAGAGGTACAAGGCTTTCTTGAAAACTATATACATTGCAGCTGAGAATTTTCTCTGGTTTCGCAAATTCACTAACTACAACTAAACATAATAACTTAAATTCTATCCAATTCCCTCAA
>VDFB02169968.1:63434-154059 GCA_007258455.2 Sequoia sempervirens | reverse complement strand
GGTTATCTTCACCAATTCAATCTCAACATAAGAATAATGATGAATGATAAAGAAGAACTCCATGGAGAAGAGACAAAAGTTATTTCCTGAGAAATAAGGTCCACCTTCTGCAGATCTAATGATGTCTACAGATCGGTACTTAACTGAGACTTAATATCATTAACTTTAACAATGTGGCCGTACAAGAGTAACAACATAGAGAATAACAACTTCAAATTCCATTCTGCATCATCACAAATTGATTTGGGTACCTGGAAAACCTGCTTTTCTGATTCCTCCAATTGACATTGTACTTTCTGCAACTATTTGATCAATCTAGAATCTCTTACGTTTGTCCCTTTAAATATTCTTAAGCATATTTGCTCATTGACATAGTCACAGAACCTAGTTCCTTCTCTCTTTTGTCCCACCCTTGGATTCATCCAAGATATCTTCCTCTATGGTTGTACAATGTCAATTCATCTTAATTCCTTTCCATGTAGTTAACATTCTCCATCTTTTATTGAAGTAATTCATCTCCCCTTTGAGATCACCAATTAGTACCGTATCGAATTCTCAGCTCATTGAGCCTCCTGATCAATAACTGGTAACCATGGGAAAGCCAACACTTACCTACGGAATAGAAATATTAATCTGTTCTGAGATACTTCACTTCATAAATCTTGACACCCTAACATCTTCCAAACATCGCATTCTAAAAGCAGGAATAGAACTCAAGCTCCCCCATATCCAAACAACTGCTAGGCTACAAGGGTCTCATGCTCCCCATATGCACCCTCTATTCAGGCTCCAAAGCAGGATGTTTTTCTTCTTTTCTTACTCCCTGAAAAAAAACCTCCTCTTTCTCTGATTCTTCCTCTTGAATCAGGGGCAGGCTCCAGCTCTCTCCAAATTTCATTTTCTACATATTGATATTCTTAATAAACTCTCCGTCTGATTCTGCATTGATATACAGAAATCCATCTCCAATACTGCATGTTCATAAATCAGTTTAATCATAATGGACTGAGATTTCAAATCCCTTTGATCCTTCCCAATGGATCCCACAGCCTGCAGATGTCAAACTCAAAGTGAAAACCCAAAATACCTGCAGACTTAACTTCCAAAGGCTGGAAACTCGTGAATGCCCAGAATATTGGTGAATTGGACCAACACCATTTTTTTGCTTCTTAGAACCACTAATATGCCATGCACAAACTGATAACGAACTTCCATAATCAAGACCTCCTCATAAACATGATAGGGTAATTTTACAAATTTATGAGGTGCCATGAGACCTCAACCCAAACAGTTTTGTGACAAGCCCACAATTACCAACAAGCAATCTTCTTAAGGTCTTCCTTAAATAAATTTGTGGCCTGAGGCATCCTATACTCATGAATGACCCACGTACAGTAGTTAGAATGAAATCACAATAATGGTATAGTGGGCCTGATATTTTTGCCCATAAACAATTGGTCCAAACCTCTGTTACAGGGGGGCACATTCCCTAGCATTACATAGGTGTCCCTGTATTGGGGATGTTTTGGGGATGCCTCAAAAAACGTTTGCCACTGTCCCCTAAACCTCACTTGATAAAGGAAACATTCCAGACACATCTACAAAACAGCCCAAAATCATCGAGAACGGTTCCATGGCCAGGGGCAACAAATCGCGTCCCTTGGATGTCCAACCATTAATGCCCAAAATAGTAAAATCGAAAAAAGAAAAAAAGCTCAGATCTGATAAAACAATTTAACAAAATAATGATTGCTCTTGTTTGTGGTTTCCTAGGAAATGGGGAGACAACAAGGGAAAATGTGTTAAGTGTGGTGTGGACCAACAGCATTAAACCATTCGTGGATGTAGGCCGTCAGTAACCAAATTCAGATTTCAATAGGTGAGCTAACTAAGTTACTAGATGGATGTGACATCTCTTCTATCTGGGACTGGGAGTTATTATTGGCTACTGAAAGTGGGGAGTCAGATGGAAGCCATATATAGATAAGGCCTAATATGCATGTCACATGGAAATGGGTACATCCAAAAGTTAGCTATCGTTGCTTCTAGGCAGTACAGTTGTGGCACTTTATAGTGGTAGTGAGCTTCCAAATTAAAAACTTTTATTAATGTTCAATATTTATATAGTGTCATTAATATTTACTACACTAAAAAAATTATATATTGCTAAAATAAAATTATAATATATTATTTAAAATTTCACAATATTTACATTAGATTTAAATTTTGAATTTTTATAGATCCATTCGTGTTGGTTTTCTTTCTTGGTACTCACTTCGAGAAGCTTGCAAACAAGTGATTATAGGAAATTCAGTCACAAAATGAGCTAAAAACACTCGTAAAAACATATCTTGTCATAGAACTAAAGAGGTAAAAGCTACATTTCCTTAAAAGCTCAAATGATTAGACATATCCTGCCATGTTGTTTTAATTTTGTTGTAAATGCACATTTGACAATTGGTAATGAAAATTCAACTCTAATGTTTCATAATATGGCTAAACAATGAATATGGTGAATATTTTAGCATACAAATATTTAAAATTTTCTGTATTTCTAAATTTTACCTATTTTTTTAGTGTTGTCCCCTAAAGAAAGGTCTGCCATCCCCTACCATCCTAGAAACACAGCCCCCCATTTCCTACCATCTTCATCCCAAAAACTTGGTGTAACATAGGTCCAAACACGATCTGCACTAATTGAAGACATGAAATTCCCACAGTCCATCATAATAGCTTGAAATGTTTCTGGATTTGACTGCGTGAACTTTTTTCATCAACATTTTGGATCACACTGCAGGAACCATCATCAGGATGAAGAAAGTAGACAGCATGAGAAGAGAAATAAAATCATAATTAGCAAGCCAACCTAGCTATGAAGAGGAGGGGAGAGAGATAACACAGGAACCAAGAAGCTAGAAGAGAAGAGGAGCTGTCAACCAAAAATTTGATTTACTAAGGCCAGAAGAGAATGGAGAAGAGCACAACACAAAACTTGAGACACAATAATAGAAATTACAAAAAAACCATAAAACATAATAAAAAAGTAAGAAAGGGAGAATCAACCTAGAGATGAGATAATAGGAATAAATGTTATAAATATAAAAAATCACTCCATAAAAAAGCGAGCAAAGAATGCCTCTAAACAAATATGTCTATGGAATATTTAAGAATATATATGCTTATAGATGTAAAGGAGAACAAAGGTATGGTGTGTGTGTATATATATATATACCTAAAGGCTATTTTATTGAATCGTTGGAAAATTAGGCCGATTCCCAATACGGTATGACCCGGAATCAGAATTGGAGTGGAGTCATTGTGGAATCCGTCAGGGTCTAGAAATTTCATCCCTAATTTTTTTGAGTTTCTGACCTTTGAAAACCTTAAAATTTACTCCCGAAAATTAAAAACCTTAAATGTAACCTCAACGTGCATTACGAATATGCATCACGTTTTGTTTCAAACGAAAACTATAAATCAAAAAATAATAGTCTCTTAAAATTAAAAAACACGAGCGGGAGAGGGAGTTGGGCCGTAAAGGCGTCACAAGAGTGCGGGACAAAACCCATCTCCATCAGTTTATGAGCCATAACTCTAAAACTCTCCTATTACTGATGCTCCTAGGTTTCAATATTGATCTGGCACTAGCTTTCGATCTCAATCTAGAGCCTCGACCCTATGATTCCCTCCCACCCAAGGGTTAATCAACTACCTTCCAAGAGTAAAATATATTTGCATTAAAGATTCAATATATTAATTATATAAAAATTATAATATATATATTATAAATTATATATTAATCATATGTAATAAAATTATATATTAAAAATATAAAAATTAAAAAATTAAAAATCCTGTACATTTATACCGCATTATTAAATATAAATATATTTAGTTTTAATTTTTAATGTATATATTTAATTTTTGATATATAATTAATATATTTAATTTTTAATGTATATATATTTTCGTTAATATATTTAATTTTTAATATATATTATGATTTTTATATAATTAATATATTTAACTTTTAATTTATATATATATATATATTTATAATTAATATATTTATGATTTTTATATGTTTTTTATACAAACATACCCATACCCTGGCCATCAATTATTTTTGTCGTACCCACATACCCGATTTTGATTCCAATTCTGATTCGGCAACTTAGCCTAAAGGGAATACAGAAGAGATTTGCAACTTGTTGTCCACCTACAAACTACAAGATCCATGCTTGAACTTAGAATTGTAGAAATGTCAATTTGAGTGACTAGGCAAGGGAAAATTTCAGGTTTTGTTGCCACTATGGAGAAATGAGGATGGAGTGCACCAAGAATAAGCAAAAGCATCCAATTCAGCCTATGTACCATCCTTTGGAGGAACGGTTGCATCCCTAAATGTGTAACAGAGATTGTTATAGCTTTTGATTGCTATGAGACCCAACATACACGCAGTACCCCAAATTTGAAAAAGTAGACAACTAGTACCTTGCCTTTCAAAGCCATATTGATCTCATTACAATAGTACTCAAACTCTTTAGCTCGTAATAATCAAAGGAAAACCAGCTGCAGCTAAGTAAAAAGTCTTGCCAAAGACACTTGAAGCAAATCTCTTAAAAATGCCAAAATTTGGAAATAATTTGCTTATTAATATTAAGAATGAGAGCTGTAAGAAAGGAGATGTCTTCAATAAATTGAAGAATTGAGACTAAATTCATTAAGATCCCAAGCCCAATGAAAAGATTATTCTTCTTAATTAACACATGGGGAAAACAAAACCTAAGATTTTACACCAATAAATTTGAGTGACCAGGATTATGACACTTGTCGCAATCTCAAGATCTAGGCCCCCTCATGAAAGAGTGACAAAGGAACCCGAAAGTCACAAAACCTATGATAAAGCTTAAGACCAAGAATAAAGTGAAACAACCTCAAAAAAGACAGGTTTAAGAAAAAATAAGGCAAGCAAAGGGTTGATCAAATCCACATGGATGCATCTCCAGAATTTGAGAAAAATGGACCACTTGAACCAGCTACATGGCAAACCCTAGACAACAAGAATTCAAGAAGAAAGAATCATGGGAAAAACTTTAAGAAAAACAGAAGTTTCAAAGGTGAAACTGACATAACATGAAAGCATTGAAAGTCAAGATTTAAATCCCACCTCAGATTAGTCAAAATGTCATGTCCCCTTTCCTGGGCTAAAATAATTAATCATATTATTTTAAGTTGGGCCCAATAATTTCTAATTTTAGGAGCAACTTAATAATATTATTATAATTGAAATAAAAAGAGCTTTTAAACACTAATATTAAAATAAAAAAGTATTTTCAAATACTTAAAATTAAAAAAAAAATTACTTAAAAGAATATTTTAATCCAAGGGCCCAGTTTGGAAAGGTATATCAAGGAGGCACCTAGCTTCATTTCATCATGATGAATTCATCTTGGTATTTTTCACTTTGGAGTTCGTGCTCAATTTGAAACCAAAGACGAAAACGCTTGGCTGTCTTCTGAGGTCTAAGAGGATGAAAACCATCTTAGATTTCCATTTTTGGAGGTGAGGACGAAAAACCTCAAACTCGAACATTGGCAATTCCACTCAAGAGTTGCATGATGTGCTGATTTGCAGTTTTTTGTGCATATTTTCAAGTTTTTGCGAATTGATATTTGCAAGAAAATCATAAGTCGCCATTTTCAGAGTACTGGAGCTGTGATCAGCATCATTATTTCCCTGAGAGTCGTTGAAGGAGGGGTCGCCACCTTCATCCAAGGGAAATTTTAGAAGTTGCACCCTATTTGGGTGGCTGGATGCCAACTCTATTGTAGGTTTTGTTACTAGTTTGGGGCGCGATAATTGGAGAAGGTTACCATACAGTTTGGGCAGCTATTCCACTCAACCATATCATCATAAATGCCTGTTACCGGCTCATTTCTGATTGCTGGTTGCTGATTCAATCATTCCAACATAAGGGCAACTGGTATTGGACAAATTATTGGAGATTGCATCAATTTTGGACACCCATTCTGCCTGTTGCCCTCATTTATATCCATTTTCTGCTGAACGCCCTCATTTGGGAGGTGTCACATTAGTTTTTGGAGGGTTAGACAACATTTGCATCCATATGGAGGTTCAGGGGCAGATCCATCACTGCTGCAGCACATGTACAGGCCATACATCAGCGATTTCATCTTCCATTTTGCACATTTTCAGTACAAGATTAGCTGTTCATGATATTTGCATTATTTGAGTGGATTTACATCATTGTAATTAGGAAATTTATATCCAGTTTCTCCATCAGCATTGTACTTAATGCCATTGGTCAAATTATCAGATTGGAGATTCATTTAATGTTGTGTACTGTATTATTCATTTTTATCAGCAATATGCCAATTGATCCTACTCTAAAATTTGGTGAATTCAATGTTTCATAGTGGCTGTTCATTGACACAAGAAATTTCAGTCATTTACTATTTATAGCCAGCATTGCAGTTAGTTTCCAGTTTGCTGTTTCAGTTTTGCATTTTGAATGAAAATCCAGAAAAATACAAGCTATAACTTGGGGACATTACACAAAATTGCAAGAATTCACCTTCGAATTCACACAGTAGCCCTGATTTGGAAAATTGAGCTGTTGGGTACAACATTGAACATTAAAGATTATATATCTCAAAGAATTAAGTGAAACATAGTATGTGGAAGTCAAAATTACAAAGACCTCCAACATAATCAAATGCTTACATGTCAAAATAAAAAAGTACATTAAAGGGGCCATAAAAGGAATCTCCTCTCCCAAAACAACCAAAATCTATGGTACAGATGCAAATGGCAAAACATACTTTAGAAGGAACTAAGCCACTCATTACATTATCACCCATGTCCCAAAAAGCGACATCCTAAACTCTGCTCACTAGCTCAGTTATGTATATCACTCAAAGTTTGGTTTATGAAAAATAAGTAATAACTATAATATCAGCAAGATATGCATAACTAGCTTGCAAAGTTCAAAATCTAAGGGCTTCCAAATTATCATATCTAGTGAAGGGAGCAATAAAATTAATAGATTGACAAAGCTTAAATTTTGTACATTTTTTAATAAGAGCATTCCTTTTTATTAGTTACATCCTAAGTTACCGAATCGGATATAGGTACAGGTGCATGGGTACGATACGCCAATACGACAAATTTTTTTGGGGGGTGGGTACGTTTGGGTACATCCATACAAAAAACATATAAAAATCATAGATATATACATATTTGCAGCCTAAAAAGTAAAAACAAGAATTAAATCAATTTGTCAAACTTGAATATTACATAGATATATTGAATGTCAAAACTTGAATTTATATTTATTATTTTAAGATTTTAAAGTTTAAACTTTAAAGTTCAATTAAATACTAAAATTAATTTATAAATTATATATAATAAAATTATAAATGTAAAATGCTTAATATTAAATAATAAATATTTATTAATATTAAATAAGTATGAAAGAAATTAAATATAAATTAAATAGTTTAAATTGTATGTATAATATAATAAAAATATTATTCTGTTTAAAAATAATAATAAAATATTATATTATATTATAATATTAAATAATGTTTATTAAATTATTATGATATTTTAATATTTATAAACAATATTACCCTAAAAAAAAGTAATAAATTTTAAAATCGTGCTTTGAAAGGACAAAGGAGAAAGATGAATTGTCTCCTCAAACAACTGATCCATCACTGTAAAGCTTGATTACACCACTGAAATCCTCGAGTAGCTCAACCTCACTCTTCTTTGATATTTATGCATTCCTCTGCTCGCAAAGAGGTAACTGTAAATGCTTGGCTCCTATCTTCAAAGACGTTATGTTGCAAGTATGAAGGTGTTGTCATTGATGTCAACAAGCTTGTGTTGTCATTGGTGACAGTTGTGCAGTGATTGAGAGAGTTTTTTGCTTTGATTAGTTGCATTATGTTGTCATCAGTTAAGTTACTGATGTTAACCTCTAGTTTTGCTTTGATAAGCTTCTATTCATGATTGTGGTAATGATAAAGATGTCGATGATATTGAGAAAATTGATAAAATAAGGAAACAAGGTGTTGCAAAGGTATTATGGTTTATAGAGGTGTTCTGGTTTTGCTTTGCATTTCTTCGGGGTGAGATTTGCTTGTGTGGTTTGGATATGTTGGATAGAGGTGTTCAGAGTTCCTATATCCAGAATTTTGGCTTCTGGATCGATGATCAGAGGAAGTTATGTTCACCAATGTGTGAACTGGTTTTGCAGTGTTGCTTACAAAGGTGTCTAGGAGAAATGTTTTTGCTCCGCGTTTCTCCGCAGTTGCTCTTCAGGTCTTGCAATTCTGAAGGTATGTTGATGATGTTGATCTCTTGCCTACGTCAAGAGTATTCGTGACTTGGTGGTCTGAAAGAGTGGATTTTAGAGTTGCAATGTTTGGCAGTGAAGTCTGAATGTACAAGCTGTGTACATTCTGAAGGTGCGAATTGTTGCGAAAGAGTTCGATGGATTTCAAGATGGTAGAGAAATATTCTAGATAGTGATGAAGAGTTTGATGGATTTAAGGAAGCATGTAATTCAAAGTTTAAAAGTGTTTGCACGAGTAACAACCGACCTGGTGTTTACACTACATTCGGAGACGTTTAAGCATTAATAAAAGTGTAGCATGGCGTGTGAGAGTTAATTTGGGTCCCAGTTAAGTTTTGAATTGGTCCACTTTCGTTCCTATCCACCGTGGGAATGTGTAAGTGCAAATGGTATAAATGCAAGGTGAATTGATGCGAGATGAAGTGTGGAATAGAGTTGAATGTTCTGATGCAAAAGTGTGAAATGCAGTGCGAGCTATAATGCAAGATTGTTGAATGCAATGAGCTAAGGTATCTTGATCTCCTGAAGACTACAAGTGTTGTTGAAGCTATTGTGGTAGATTCTCAATTGCATTGAGATCATGTTCTCTGTGTAACATTCTATCTTCTTTCTTCTTTCTATTCCGGTAGTGACCCTGGGTTGTGAGCCTTTCTGGACAATGCATCCTATTCTAGTAGTGAGCCTCTTTGTACCAGTTTTGCAATTACTTATATTGTGAGCTAATCCTCACCGTGGTTTTTCCCTCCTTGGGTTTTCCACGTAAATCTGGTGTTCTCTTGTGCATGGTGTTGGTTGTTTCAGTTTTTGTTATCTGCTTTTCATGTTTAAACATTATAACAGATTAAGGATTTAATGAGTGCATGTGGATCTGATTACTATTGGGGTTTTAATGTTTTAGTTTGGGACAACTGATTCACACCCCCCCCTCTCAGTTGTATTGCTCATTCAACACGTTAAACCGTTCTGCTCCGATATTATGAGCATCGGTCTTCCAAATACTACCGATGGGCGATGAATAATCCCTCACCTATGACAAATATTAATTTTGAATTGTCAGAAAATATTTTGTTTGGTAGTCATTTTAGAAAATGACCTACCCGTCCAGCTACGGAAAAACTTTGTCCAGTTCCCGATTTGGGTGCTTTCATTCACTCAAAAAAGACAAAAAACTAGGAAAATTGTGCTTGAATCGTGTTGTGATATGTTTGGAAATGGCATGTCTACAATGGATTCGGCGGGATTCGGCTAGAGATTAGTTGAAACGTTTTTTCCTTCAAAAATATGAACCCTGCACGATTTCAAAGCGATTCCAAATAGTACCCAATTTCGAGATGTATCTTACCCGGAACCGACAGGTAAACTGGGCGATTCAGCAACATAGGTTACATCTAAATATTTATACTATGTTCCTGGAAAAAATTTAAGAAAATAATACAAGGCCAAAAATGTTATCAATATTTTAAAAAACTAGTATGAGGTAGCAGCACGGGACCTAACCGATACAATTACAAATGATTTCTATTTGGGTACATCTTATTTTTTAATAATGAAAAGTGTGGTTTCTCCTTGCAATAGGATGAATCATCTAATTGATCTTTATCAATATCTTTATTTATTTTATAATCAATACTGAGTTATATTATATGTCCTCCCTTTTTGAGATGCTTCAGCCTCAAAGAAAGATATTTGCCATGTTTTTGACACACATACCTCTTATCATTAATTTAAGTATTTGTTGAAATAGATCTTTTTTCCCATGGAATTTTCCATTCAAATACAATATTGAAGTATTCTAGTAATATGCACCCTTTGGTATGCTTCTAGTAGTGGCATTATGTACTCAAAAGGAAAGTTCTCTTAATCAACTACTTCTAACAAGCAATACCCAAGTATATTTGATACAACACAAAACAAACTTCTAGGGATCTCTGAGCGAAACATGCCACCATTTATTCTGGTGATTCCTTTAGTGTTTGGACAAAATTCTTCAACAGATGATGACAGGATACCATCAATTCTCGACTTTCATTCTCCATCTAATTTGTTTAAGAATCCTGTTGGATTTCTAATGGAAGCTCCCTTACTCTAAAGCAATTGGTTGAATATTTTTTCGACACATATTTTTTTTCCTAATGAAGCATGAATCCTATATTACATCATCAAGCAATAAGAATGCAACAGCTAATATTTTATAAACTGCCTAGAGTCTATAATCCTACCATGAGCTAGGACACCTAAGATATAAGCTTTCATACATACATCTACAGTAACCTCCATCTTTGAAAGCTGTAAATTTGAATAATCTCCATTAGAAGTCAATTTGAATTGGAAATCTATAGAAAAGATATACCTACAAGTCTAAGAGTAATCCATGTTGTTGCCATATTGCCAAACCATCTAGTTGCCACCAAAGAGTAAGAAATTTATGAAGTAATCCATGTGTTCTTAATGCCACTGCCTAACGATAAGATGCATTGGTTCTTCCTTTTCGTAAGCCAGACAATCTTAAGTAGCAAGCCCAGATTTTCCAAGTCTAGCAGTAGCAGTAACGGCAAGAAACTGGTGGATAACACAACTCAGCCGCCAACCTCCAGCATCCTATGGGTCCCCATCTTCTGTTAAGCTCTGAATCAACAAGAGATCTGAGACAGCATTTACACATAGCAAATTAATCTTAAAGCAGATATAAGTTTCACTGTAGCACATCTCCAGTCCTTCTATGTAGGTACCCAAACTTCAAATTGTATTTTAAACAGAAAAGGCCGAGGAATCATATTACTGTCCATCGAAGACAGACTTATGAAAATCAGCTTGATGATGAATCCAATTCACCACTATCGATTCAAACAAAATATTTAGTTTCACCCCAAAGATACCTTCATAGTCAAAGTGCCTTTCTAGCCAACTATTCCTCCCAACTTCAAGTTGCAACCCACTTGGCATGTACAAGAGGAAAGATCCAAATGAGCCTCACAATAAAGTTTCACCTAGAGAAAAATCCTTCTTATTTGCAATGCAATTTCCCCAAACTACCTGTGGAGCATGCCAAATTCTTTTAAAAAGATCAGAACAATAGTTTATAAAAGAGCACACTCCACCGCAACATTATATAAATTAGTCAGGCATTCAATGCTTAAAATTAGAGATGGAGATACCAAGGAGTCTCACCAAATATTAATATTACCTTCCACTTTCCTACGAAAACAACATCTGCATACTAGTTTTGGTAAAACCAAACCCTTTCCCTTTCAACAAAATTAAAATTCCCAATCAGGCATGATGTAATTAATTATTGAGTATCTCTTGCCCTGTACTTCCTTGGACTTTCTTCCTCTCCACAAGAATCTTTTTAACTGGTGGATAAATCTACATCAATGAAGTGATGGAGATAAGCTTCAATCAACTGTCCAAAGTCAAACCTAATTTTTATCTCTGGTTTTAATTTTTTACTCCTTATTTATTGCTTTGGGGATTATGATAAGTTTCACAACAACAAACTTTGACAGTTCTAAGATGTTCAATGATTAAGGGTGCAAACACATTGTGCTCATCACCTATCAGTACATGCCTGATCTGATGTTAAATGGGTTTGCACTGGTTTAAAAAAATCTTCTGACTGATCTGAGTTAATATGGATCTGTGCTAGTCTAAATATCTCTTCTAACTTCTTCTATTACAGTGAGAAGCTTTCACTCCCAGTGGTATGACAAGCCATCAAATTCTCCTGCCCTGCATTAATTAGAAAGCTGTTTTTTCCAATCATCTTCAGGACATGATCAACACTTTATCCTATTCTTTGTTAAGGTATTACAGTACCAATACCTCTGATCACTTAATATGCTATTTCCACTGGTCATTTGTAGGTTACCATCGACACTTCTGCATTCTTGTCAAGATGGCATTCTCAAGAATGCAACTCTTGGCAATATTTCTATTGCTACATGGTAATTGCTATCACTTAATCTCAGAAAAAACACTACTCTTTCACTTATCAGATGACAATCATTCCAGGAAAACCTGCTGTTTGTAGTAGGAGGACTGAGTATAGCCAATGTTCTTGTCAAAAAAGTGCTGAATGAAATATAGTGGAATTTCTTATATGTTTCTTGGTTCTGCTGTAAAGCAGGTAACAGAGACCTGCAGTAAAGACCAGAAAGAACAGCACTTGCTGAAACACTCATCATTCTAAACGCCTTCTACGATCCAGGGTGTAATAAACCATTATATTATGACTTCCAGCAAAGAAAATATCTTGAAAGGCTAAATAAAGCAGCAATCACAACTTCTACACACATTTGCCACAATCCAAAACATATTTCTCCTAGATCCTGCTGCAACAAGATCACATTATACTATTATAGCAAACACAGTCATCCTGTCATGATCCTTCTATACTCTCTCATATGCCATCTTTTTGCCTTTAGAAGAAATGCTCTGAGAACTGGATAATGCTACATACTTAGACAAACTCTTCCATATTCTAACATTCTGCATATTTTCTTTTTTTAAGGGTTTCCCAATGGACGGTTCACAGGGTACTCTTGCAAGACACACAACATACTCCAACATTGCAACACGTGACACTGCAAGAGGGATTGAATTCTGTTCCAAAAACAATGTCTTGAATATAAAATTTCTGAGATTTAAAGCATTTCAGAATGTATTGGCCAAAAAATTATTATGCACCAAAAAACTCCACTGACAACATTTTGCAAATCAATATTTTTGCCTAGAGGATTCAAAAAGTATTTCTGCAAGAGAACAAACTGCAGTCCAAAATTTCAGCACTGAATACTGGAAGAAGAATCCAGTTTGCTACCAAAACTATTATCTTGAATAGAATACTCCTGAGATGTATTCACCTTCTACAGTTTTCCAGAAAGCTTCAGCATTTAAGGAAGACTAGTTTCTGCACATCTCATAGCCCTGCAAAGGCTTTGGAAAGTCAAAAAGCATTAAATCCACACCAGAAACACTTCAAGCCTTTGTTTGTAAGGACAATGAGAATTACAATATCAGGGTTTCTTTAACATTTTCACAAAATCGTAGCTGCTTTAGGCTAATTCATTGTTCTGCCTTCATATAAGTATCTATTATTCCCTGAAAATAAGAATTCCTGTTGAAATAGCATTCCTATGTCAACTGGCCGAGAGTTTTCAGTTCCCCCCATTCTCAATCTGACAGAAAGTCCGTGAATTTCCAGTTCTCCCCATTCTCAATCTGACGGAAAAAGCATCTGGCAATGCGATTTTCTCAATAATTCAGCTCTAGCAATATCTAACAGGATTCAATACTGCGACCACACTTGACCACAAATTTAAAATCCATGAGCAGAACTCCACTGATAACAATTTGCAAAAGTATCTTGCTCTCAATGATTCAAAAAGTATATTTGAAAGACAGTCAACCATACTCCAGAACCACAGCACCAAAGACAGCAAGAAGAATCAAACTCAATAACAAAATAATATCTAGAACAGAATGTTTCTAATACATATTGGCATTCTACAGTGATGTCTCTACACATAGGGGGGATTGATGTCTGCACAACTTCTGCAAGTTTTGCAGCCCTAGACTTTAAGAAACCAGCAGGCATCATAATAGAAATACTCCAAGCCTCTGTTTTCAGAGATGGTTAGAGTTAAAATAAAAGTTTTTTTTGAACATTTTCTCAAAATCACAGCTATTTTTAGCTCATTCATCGCTCTTCCTCTAAATTCATGTTTATTTTGCACCAGTACGACCCACTGCTCTAAAAGAAGATTCCGACAACCGCTGAGAAGAGAATTCTCCCTTCTTCTCCCTTCTCAATCCAAAAAACATGTCCTGCCATGTTTTCCCCAATAACTCAGCTGTAGCCATAAAGGTTCCTGGTTATATATAGATCACGGCCAGGCCATACCCCAATTTGGGGTTTGAAACCAAGCACAGAAGGAGATTTCCTTCCATCTATTTTCTGTATTATCTACCACAAAGTTTCATCCAAAATTTCAATCACAAATACAAAGAAAAATCAGAAGCGGTTTCAACAATATTTTCATTCACAAATAGAAAAGCCTACAATGCACTTTTATTGAAAATTTCATTCACAAATAGAAAATTCTACTGGGAAGTTTTATCCAAATTTTCATTTACAAATAAAAAAGCCTACCACGCAGTTTCGTCCAAGTTTTCATTCACAGATACCATATTTATCGTTCCTATTTTTTCAACCCTAAGTTTCGACCTCGTGACCTAGACCTTGCCAAGCTACAGACAACATTTGCAAAACAGTGCTCAATTTTACGAAACAAAAACAAAACCCTACTTTTCAAAAGACTAAACAATTTTACCAGACAAAAAACAACCAAATTTCTACAACTAACAACCAAAACAAAACAGCCAATAATTGAAACAAATTTCCGTAACACGCGGCAAACATCTTTTTACAGCAAACTGTGAGAAAAAAATCTCGTTAAGACAGGATAATCGACCCTTCCACAACTGATAGCCTCAAGCACAACGAAATTAACTACGATCTTTCAAATTTATTGCTTTGAAGTCAAAATTCATCGTAACATCTATGAAAACAACAATTAAATAATACAAAACAACCAAAGATAATTAGGACAAGAAAACAAACGCATATTTATCAACTGACCTTAATGTAATAAGCTTTCTTGATCTCTGCCTCGGATGCCGTTGGACTGACTCCCAACACATCATAGTACTCAGACTCCTTCACCATTTCACCAAATTATTAACAGATCAGTAGACAAATTCACCAGATTCAGCAGATCAATTAATCTCCCGTTATTCGACGGTGATGGCCAAATATACAGAGCGCAACGACACTGAAGGCTTCTCCTCGTTCGGTGCAAATGAAGAGAAAAGAAGGAAACCTTGCGCTTCGTATTCATTTTCTACTACTGAAACGCTGACCTATACGGATGACACGTGTTCCAGCACACATACGTATGGCCTGCCGCGTAGGAATATGTAGAATACGAATACATTCGCGTAAATGTTTTTTCCGAAGGTTCGTTGCTTTGACGGAGAGGTAAGCGCGTATTTGAACATTCATTTATTTATAGGTTGAAAGTATTAAATGAAAAAATTGATTGAATAGAGATAATAGGGTATTGGTCCAAAGTGGAACTGTTATCCATTAACGCGTAAAAGCCGCGGTTTGGTCGTGGAAAATCCACGGTCCATCGTGTAAATTGCGCTGTGGGTCCCTTCCTTACCTTTGTTTCCGTTTGTTTTCTTTTAGGCTTGGGATTTGATGGCTGCCACAATGTGGGAATGACGGACTTTCTATAATGGTGGAAAATTGTAGTGAAGAGGGGTCTATAGTCGTGGAGGCTAACTTCGGGATTCAAATGGAGTGTCACATGGACCAAAAATTTTAAAAAAATTGTTGACCAAGACAAGCTGTTTTTCCCTATGCTTAATTGATTTGTCATATGTATGTCGAGATGACACGTTGAGCGAGAAAAAAATCTATTTGTTTGGATGGGTGACCAATGATGGGTTAGGACCACCCCAATCTATGTGTGGCATTAGAGTGATATGTGTTTGTCATGCCATGTGGTGAGCGGGCAAAGCGCCACCACTCTTGTCCACTTTCTAACATTTAGTGTGCATTGCCTATTATTTCCCTCTCGGCAAGCCACATTAATTGTGTCAAGCCTCTCACTTGTATGGGATGGCGCCAACTTGCCAAATATTTGAGCATTTAATGCTTCAAAAACTCGCTTTTCTCACTTATCAACACCCTACTACCAAGACATTTCTTCTCGTATGTTCGTTTCAATAAGCACCAAAACATATTTGGCTCTACTCTATATTCACCGAGTCTTTTGCGAAAAGAATGGTCGTGAATGCAAGGTTCTTTCTCGTTGCTCCCCTTCAATGCCATCAGAATAGCAAAGGTAAGCATGGACCTATGGAATGGTCACCAATGTAACATCACTAATCGTTGCTCTTTTAGGGCGTCATGGATCGGTGTTCAACTTGGGTGAAGATTTTTATCCTCACTAAGCTAGTGAACCATCAAAAATTTGTTATGGGTGCTTATGTAATTAATGGTTTTCTAGTTTTTGTTTGCCTATGCTTTGTATTTGCTAAGTTGAAGGTTCTCTAGTTTTGTGGATGCTTCTTTGAATAATGATTTTTTGGTTTTTACTTTTCTTTGGCATTTTGTAATTTCAAGTTGCATGAAGCATTTTGTTTCTTTAACTTTGTATGAAAGATTACAAACTTCAAAAGTTGTGTTCGAAAGTGTTTATGAACACTTGTGTATTTTGTGTTTTGTAACACATTTATTCTTTATAGGAATTACAATCTTATGTTAGAGCATCATTGTGATGTAGCTAATTTAAGTTTACAGTTCTTTGAATTCGTTATACAAATAGGTTATCAATAGTTTTATTGTTTGTCAATAATATTGTCAAGTTGGTTCACTGTTCATTATGGTCTGTGAATGTTATTGTGCTTGATAATGGTTAAGATGCTTCTTTAAACCCTTAATAGGTTCAGGGTTTGCTTGTGTTTATTCATGGCATAATTAATAGGGTTTACATGTTGTCAATTTGTTTCTTTTACTCTACATTATATGTAATATGACAAATATACTTATTAATGGTTTCTATAAAGGTTTCAAAGATAATGTTAGATGAACTATGAATCCTAAGTAAAGAATTTTTTGATTTAATGACTGTTAATAACAAAACCCAAAAGACATATTTAACTACTTCTTTTCTACAACACAAAGTATTAGAAATTACTTCACGCCATAGTAAATTAACATATTAATGGTAATTTCTAAATAATTATAAATGTTACTTAAATAAATATACAATACAAATGTTAGTAATGTTAGTATATATTTTTTAGTTAGTTGTTTGCAAGTTTCTAGTAAGGAATAAAATGCATTTAGGGTTTTCATTTAGGGATTACCTGCATTTAGGGTTTTCTTTTTCTTCATTTAGGGTTTACCTTTTTTGCATGTAAACTTTACCTGCATTTAGTGTTTTCCTTTTTTGTTCACCCTCTCCTTGTCTCATTTGTTGTTTTACTTATAATATTGATGCATATTTAAGCCATAAGATGTAGTATTCCTAGAACCTTCACTTGGTATGCCCCTTGTGAACCCCATTCTTTCAAGGTTCTCCAAAGATGTGGTTCACATAAGTGTAGATTTTATAAAGAATATGTGTGCATAAAGATGATTTGTCTAAGGAATAGACAACACATGCTACCTCATCTTTGAGCAATCCAAAATCATAGTGTAGATTTTTCATAGTCTAAACAATGTACATATGATATCAAAATTTCAATCTTGAAATCGAGCACCATATACATCATAATATCCATCCTCTACCATATTAAATCAACAAATAAAATAATTTGCTTTAACCTCTTACTCATCATTTATATGTAAGTGTTAATATCTATTAATTAATTTGTAAGTCTAGAATTTAATTTATTACTCGATTATTAGAATCAAGTCGGTCATCGTGCAAGGCAACGGGGAAGGGTTTATATACAATCCAAGTTGGTTGAATGCAAAATTCCTCCAATTGAAATCTTCCTTTCTTATTAATAATATTTTGAATGCTTGGCAATCTGAGTTGTTTGTATTCTCATCTAGAATGGCTCTTGGCTTAAACACAACTATTGGAAGAATAAGGAGTTTGTCATTGATGCATTTGTTGGCAACATGAACATGTGGGATGAGCATAAATTATACAGTTATACATTGTAGTGTTGTTATTGATGTTAACATTGTATCCTAGTATGAAGACCATTTTGGATGGCTTGAGTATGTTTGAGGATGATAGTGAAAGATAATTTTGCAAGAAGGTTTGATCTAGTGAAGGCAATAGTTGTGGAAATTGACTAAGTGTCAATTCAAGTGCTTTTATGTATAGGGGATCCAATATTTGGGTCTACATTGGTCCACTGATGAAGATCTTGCTTTGCGCTTCTAATAAAAATTTTGTTGGTTGCTAGAGGAACCTAATTCCAAAGTTTCATCTCATTTTGGTTTTTGGTTTTGAAGTTATGAGTGATAGAAGTTTGGCATGGCAGTATCAGGTGTATTCCAATTTAGTGCACATGTTTTGGTGAATCCACACTTCTCCGCAAATTGGAATCTGGCTTTGTGGTTTTGTAGGAAGATTGATAGGTGTCAATAGTGTGTATATTCCAAATGGCATAGAGTTTGGAGGTCTGTGTGTCTGAATGTGGGTGTATAGCTGGAGAATTTTCATATTAGGTCATTACCGGTGCCAACCTAATGAGTTGGGTATGTTGCAAAGGATGAACATGTGTTGATTCATTATGTGAGTGTTATTTTAGGTCCATACCGACCTATTTCAAATTGTTATAAGGTTTGAATCTTGGTGTGAAGCATGTGTCGAAGGATCTTGAGTTGACAAGTTACATTTTGCTTATTACATCTAACTAGGCCGACCTAATTGATGTTGTAGATGAAGTGGATATATAAGAAGGATCTTCTTGGGTATTTTGGGTGTGGTGATGTGAGATAAATGTTAGTGGATGTGAATTGTGTGAACATAGAGTGAATGCATAGTAGAGCAAAGTATGAATTCATAATAGTATGAAGTGTGTGGAGTCAATATATTGAGCTTTAATGGAATTGTACTCCAACATATTGTAGATGCAATTTGTAATAGTTCAAATTTGGTTGTGTGCCACCACTCTCTTCTATCTTTCTTTTCTCAGTGGGCAATGATTTCACTTGGACAGTGAGTCCACTTGCAATGAGCATTTTTGTAATATACTATAACTAATTATAATATATTGTGAGCTAATCCTCACTTTGGTTTTTCCCATTTTTGGTTTTCCACGTAAAAATATGGTGTTCATGTGTGATGTGATGTTGTTGGTTGCTTTCACGCTTTCATTCATTGCTACAATTTGATTATGCTATGTGGATTGAATGTTTAAATGCTTTAGTGGTTTAAAAGAATACTGATTCACCCCCCCTCTCAGTATTCTAGGTGTTCAACAATTGGCATCAAAGCTTGGTTCCTTGGAAGGAGCTTAACCGCTTGGGGAAGATCTTGGAGGTTGAACACATGGTTGTTAGAAGACTACCTATTCCTCTAAAAGAGATTCTTGTTGTTGGATCTACAGAAGAATATTGTATATTTGACATAAATGGAGAATTTAAAGTTGCTCTTGAAGATCTGGAAAGAACTAAAGGTGAAAATAGAGATCTGAAAGAAAATTTCAAAGAAGCAAATGAATGCATCAAAAAATTCAAAGAGAAAATCAAGAAATTCAGAGAAAGGCATAAGGAGGTCGGTGAGCAATTAAAGCAAGAAAATGAAACAATTATTGGTTTGAAAGTGCAAGTTGAAGAAAGGAAAAGAGTTGAAGAATGTTTGAATGCAATGATGAAAAGAAAATCTAAAGAATGCACAAAGCTTGAACAAGAAGTTGTGAATATGAGATCAAATCTTAAAAAAGCAAAGATCATGAAGAAAAATTCAAGATGATTTCTACAAAGCTTGATGAAATGAGAGCAAATTAGAAAGGATCTAAAGACAAAGGTGGATTAGGGTTTGATATAGGAGAGAGCTCAAAGACAAATCAAATTGTAAACCAACCCGAAAAGAAGACTGAAGACAAAAAAACAATGGCAAGTAGATCTGGAATCAAAGGAATGAAGCTAGAAGATCACTAGTTAGACAACCAAATGCACAAAGGTACCCATGTTATAATGGTTTAAGTTATTCTTGCAATCGTTTTAGACATAAGGCTATGGAATGTAGAAGAATTATGCCATCAATGTTTTACATGCAAGAGATTTGGTCATAGAGCTAGTGAATACAAAAGTCAAATGATGAATGGTTATAACAATGGTAGAATGGTTCAATCTTTCAATGGCTATTGTTACACATGTAATGGATTTGGGCATAAAGCTAATCAATGCAGATCTAGAATGAATGGAGTAAGATTGCTTAAAGGAATTTCATATGCTATAATTGTAATAGACCTGGACACATTTCTAAGTTTTGTAGAAGTGGAAACATGAAGAATAACAATCTGGTAAAGTAGAATGATCCAATACAAAATATTGATCTAGCAAAGACAAAGAAAGAGATTGACAAGATTTGGAAAAAGAAGGAAGAGGCAGAGGTTAAGGATGAGTCTGTACCAGCATTTGGTGGAGATGTTTCCTCTGAAAACTAAGCTAAGAGCTTTGGCTCAGGGGGAGCTTTAATGGAAATATTTCATCCCTCACCAAAAAAATGGTGTTGATGCTTCAGCACATGGATATGAGATGTAGATCAATACATTTGAACCACTAGAGAAGATCATGGTAGAAAATATCTTAATGTAGAATATTGTGGAGCATTTGAAGTTGATTGTGTAGACAGTTAGGGTTTTACCAGCTCTTAAGTTTGGGTATTCAATGCAAAATTAGGCTAAGTGGCAAAAGGGTTATAAGTGATATCACTTAATCAAATTTCATTTGTAATTGAGTTTTCAAGAGGAGAAGAGCATATGAAGAGCAATGCAGTGCATTTGGAGCAATTGAGTGGTGGTGCAAGTGAAACCCTAGCAAAAGAGTGAAGTAAAAGGTACTCTACCATTTTTCACTGGGTGAAGCCACAATAGTGGTTTACAATTCAAGCGAGGAAGGAAAACTCACAAAAAACGACCCCGTGGCAAAAAACTTGATTTTAGGGGTGTGTACGAACCTATTGGTTCGAGCGAACCCTTTTAATCCTTTCCCGCCCAAAAACCAAACAAAATCCCTTATGGAAGGGTGGTTCACTTGAACCAGGGTTCAACCCCTGAACCCCCTTATCCCTCATCCCCCCCTGAGACACAAAAAAACTAATTTTTTGCACTTCAGAGCTCAGGTTCAAGACTAAAATGGCAGAGACTTCACAAACCCAACTATAATCAAGTAGTCATCGGAATGAGCTATCCAATGAATATAATTTTAATATGTTTTGGTTTTATTATGTATTTGTTTTTTTAGTTTTATTAAACATAGGTTTTTCACTGAAAATCAAGCTCTTTGTTCTGCACATATGGAAAAATAGCAAAATATCAAAAAAATAATTTGATACACAAAAAAAATTACCTTATAATACAGATTATAATTAGTTTGACTTTGAAACTTGATTAAAGAAAAAATATTCAATAAAACTATCTAACCAAGTGGAAGCACTAGATATCAGATTACAAATCTAAATTTGAAAGAATTAGAATTTTATCCTTCATGGAAAAAAATTATACATTATACGATGAGCGTCACTTTTTAAAAATGTTGTTTTCTGAAAAAAAACTAGTTTTCGAGGGAGATGGAAAAAGAAGTGATTCCAAAAATTTTGAAAAAATATATTTAGAATCTACATACAAAATTTCATGAAACTCTAGTTTGCATCATCTTCAAATTCCTCACGGTTTAGCTACTATAGATGCCCAAAAGTGAAGATTTAGTTAAAAAAAATATTTCAGTGTCCAGTTTGGCCAAAAATTGTAAACCACTATTGTGGGATCACCCCACTTGCCCTAGTTTTTTCTGAAAGCATTTTGAAAGCATTTTCAATGGAAAAACCAAGGGTTATTGAGGTCACTAAAATACCCTGACCTAAATTCAAGAAACATCCTGAAAAATCCATGGAAGTTGATTCAAAAGGCGCATTCTCAAGGGTTCTTTATTGAGTCTTGCACACCGAGGATACAAGGATATACATTCATGGCAAGTTATAAGAGTATGATAATCCGAAGCTTGGTGATGTGTGGTTAAATGAGCTCGATGGTGAGGACTTTCCATTAAAGTCGAAGTATCAAAAATTGGTTGTGAAAAGACCCAATATATGGCAATGGTTTCCCAACTTTTTCCTCGATAATGCTTGGGTAAGGATTGCTTTGAGCTGCATTCATGACAAGTTTGTATGGATGGATATGCCCGGGTTGATCACAAAGGAGGTGATTAGGGAAGTAAAAGGGTTATGTTCAACTGGACCCGTTCTGCTACTCAAGTCTATAAAGAATGAAGTCATGATGGAACAAACTGGTGTGACATATGACAAGAGGGCATTGATAGCGAAGAACATCAAAAACCTTGCTATGAAGTATGCAACAATGATGATTGGATATAAGGTTTACTTCTCAAATAGAAAACTCTGTATCTGCAACCGCCATTAATACTACGTATGAAATGGTTGAAAAGGGAGTTGATTATAACCTATGTGAGTTATTGAGGCAACAACTAATGGAGAACTTGCAAAAAAAAAAAAGGATTCTAGGTATCCTTTTAAATTTGGAACTTTGATTATATGTTTATTATTCTATTTCTTGAAAGAACTCCCCAGTACAAAGAGTGTGGTGTGGCTAAAAGGCAGACCTGTAGTACACTAGATCAAAGACTTTAGAGAAGGTAGTTGAGATAGCACAAAAACCAAGAATGACTCTGAAAAATACAAAAGAAATGCATACTGAGATGCTTGATTTGGATGTAAATGTTGAATAAGATATACAACAGGATGATGATGCTCAACGTGAGCATGAGACAGAAGAAGGAAATGCACAGGATAATGTTCTTCTAGATGTGGAAGAGACGATAGAAGAAAATGTAGAAGTTGAGAAGGATGTTGGAAGAAATGTGACTACTAGAGAAGACGTTGCAAAGGAGGATATTTCTACTACTCCTTTGGTAACTAAAACACATGTTGAAAGCATACAAGACCAACTAGATACAATCATCCCTATGGATAATATAGAACAAACTACTAATGAAGGAGATACAGGTGAAGATAATGAACAAAATAATGGGGATCCAGGTTGTGATGAGGAGAAGAAAGAAGCAGAGACACAAATCAACACTACTGATAATGAGAAGGAGAAGGAATTGGAAATGAAGGCTATGAAGGATGTAAAGGCAACTGTTGAATCCTTTGTCCCATCTAGAGATTCTCTAAAGAATATGCTCAATATGCAATTATAGTTTTAGCCTATTGTGCCCGCGCAATTGCCACAACTACCCATGCAACAAGGAAATGTGGATTTGGATAAGATTTCACCACTCCACTAGCTTCAACTAGGAGATGTCTTCCATGCATCTGCCTAGAAGGAGATAATAGAAACTCATCATAAGAGTGGAGAGTTGATTAAGGAGAATGTGAAGACACTCCAGGAGGCCATACTTGGTGTAACAATTAATAATTCATTATCCAATATTCAATATGGAGAACCTAAAATTTTTGATTGATTCTTTCAAAGAGTATGCCTCTGGATTAAAGGAAAAACTAGAAAAAGAGTTAGACAAAAAAATGGATGAGAAGAGATCGATGGAAATTATGGAGAAGTGTGCACATGCACACAATAAGTTTCAAGATAGTCGCAAAGGTGCGAAGGCTTATGTGGCTGAGGCCAAAGCCTTATTCTAATTTTGTATGAAGTGGCCTGGACCCATAGAGCATAAAAGATGAAATGGACTCAATTAAGTCACATATAGACAAAGCTTTCAGTTCTTATGATCCAACACATGACCTAGATGGAAGCACAATGTCAGTGGTAGAAGACTTACACGAGCAATTCTTCCAACTGCAAGCCCAAAAAGAGAAAATCATTATGCAGTTAAGAAACCTTAGGGACCTAGTGAACTCAAAGTTCATATCTATTTCCAATGTCCTGGTAAGTGCTAACAAGGCCACAAAGCTCAATCCTATACCTAACACTCCAAAAGAAGGGGAAAAACTATTGATGGAATTTGAAGCCCGGTGTAGAATGCTTGGCATAGCCAAGAAGATCTAAGAAGAAGGAAAGCAAGTGTGGAAAGCAAGTGTAGAAAGCCCACCTTGAGAAGCTACAAGGGTCAACTTCATCCAGTTGACAATATTTGTTTACTTTTCTACATTTCAATTTCTTGTTTCAAATTCTTGTGTACATATGCGAATGATATGTTAGATTTTCAATTCATTTTTTTGTTGGATAGCACTCTTAAAAGGAGTTAGTTCAGTTTTGCAGTTTGTAGTTGTTAGGGGGAGATCTGGTATATAAGTAAGATTGTTGTTGTATGCGCCCTTTTCCCTTGATGTCAAAGGGGGACAGTAATTTTGGAGATAATTTTGGCATGTTGTCGTCAATGACAAAGGGGGAGATTGTTGGAAGAATAAGGAGTTTGTCATTGATGTATTTGTTGGCAACATGAGCATGTGAGATGAGCATAAATTGTATAGTTATGCATTGTAGTGTTGTCATTAATGTCAACATTGTATCCCAGTATGAAGACCATTTTGGATGGCTTGAGTATGTTAGAGGATGATAGTGAAAGATAATTTTGCAAGAAGGTTTGATCTGGTGAAGGCAATAGTTGTGGAATTTGACTAAGCATCAATTCAAGTGTTTCTATGTACAGGGGATCTGGTATTTGGGTCCACATTGGTTTGTTGATGAATATCTTGCTTTGTGCTTCTAACATAATTTTGTTGGTTGCTAAAGGAACCCAATTCCAGATTTTCATCTTGTTTTGGTTTATGTTTTGAAGTTATGAGTGACATAAGTGTAGCTTGGCAGTATTAAGTGTTTTCAATTCAGTTCACATTTTTGGTGAATCCACACTTCTTTGCAGATTGGAATCTAGCTTTGTGGTTCTATAGGAAGATTGATATGTGTCAGTAGTGTGTATATTCCAATTGGCATAGAGTTGGAGGTCAGTGTGTCCGAATGTGGATGTACAATTGGTGGATATTATGGCATTACCAATGTCGACCTAATGAGTTGGGTATCATGTGTCCATGTGGGTAATCTTGGCATGAAGCATGTGTAGAAGGATCTTGATGTTATGAAGGCTGATTGAAGTGTGGATATATAAGAAGGATCTTCTTGGGTATGAGTGTGGTGATGTGAGATAAGTGTCAGTGGAAATTGTGTGAATATAGAGTGAATGCAGAGTAGAGTAGAGTATTAATTCAAATTAGTATGAAGTGTGTGAAGTCGGTATATTGAGCTTCAATGGAACTATACTCCAACATATTGTAGATGCAATCTGTAACAGTTCAAATTTGGATGTGTGGCACCACTCTCTTTTATCTTTCTTTTCTCAGTGGACAGTGAATCCACTTGGATAGTGAGTCCACTTGCAATGAGCACTTTTATAATATATTATAACCGATTATAATATATTGTGAGCTAATCCTCACCGTGGTTTTCCCATTTTGGGTTCTCCACGTAAAAATCTAGTGTTCATGTGTGATGTGATGTTGTTGGTTGTTTTCATTTGTTACTGCAAATTGATTATGCTATGTGGATTGAATGTTTAAATGCTTAAGTGGTTTAAAAGAATACTGATTCACCCCCTCTCATTATTTCGAGTGTTCAACAACAACTTCAACTTTGTTGCATCTTTAATATGATGGCATAATCTTGTTGTTTAATAACCTTCCTTCAACTCTACTACCTGTTATCCAATGCAAAAAGATATTCAAGAGTGGATTCAAAATGTTAATGGATCTCTGACATTTAACCTCCCTAAAATGGAAGCCATGACATTCAATCAAACTCTCTACAATAGTTCTACAACCTTTAATAATGAGTCATCTCCCTAAAAAATTTCCAAATTATTTACAGTTATGTCTTCTTACATATGTCTTATTTGTCAAAGTTGTTGCAAGCATGCTTGATTATGTAGAGAAGGCCGATTCTTTGCTCACGAGTCTCTTGCTTTCCAAGAGAATCCTAGGGAATGAACTGCCCTAAACTACATCGAGTTTTGTTTAATTGAACTAGAAGGCAGAATGAAGAAATTGCAAAGAATAGCTTAGAGACAAAATATTAAATAAGGTGATTAGACAAACTGCTTCAGAGATCAAAAGAGCAGGATGTTGAGATCTCTGCCACAGAAGGAGCAACTCTTGACCAAAGGATAACAACATGAAATTAGGATGCCATCACAACATGCTGGAGTCCTAGAGGCGTGTTGGCATCCTAAATGGAAAAAGTGTTAAACCCTCAAATAGAAATACTACATACCTACTAACTAGCTCAAATATGAGGTTCTCTTATTCAACTAAATTGATAAAAAGCTAGAAATGTTAGGAATACAAAAGGGAACAAAGAGCCAACTTACAAAGGGTCTTGTGTTTGAGATGTTCTTCCAAGATTCACTCAAACAACTAGCACACGAGATGAATGAGGGAAAATGTTGGAGCTATTTTGGGGCTTGTCGTAGTCAAACCCCTATTTTAGTGTTTTCCCCCTCCACAAACATTCAGATAGATAGAGAAAATGAACAAAAGGTAAACAAATACAAATTGATAAAAGCAAACCCTACTCCAGGAGGAGAACCCGTATCACCAAATAAGGCTACAATAAGTTATTTATTTGCAAATAGACAAGAGGCAAGAGAGCGTTGCCAACAGTCCATGACCCCCTCTTGACTTGAAAAATGCACCGTTGATTGCTAGAGAGATTTGGTTGTTGGACAGACCTTAGTCTGATAGAGATTCACTATGGAAGCAAGATTGAGAAGAGAAGAGCAAGAGAGTAGAGGCAAAGTGAGAGAGCGAAGTGTTAGAGTCCAAGAACTTGCAAAATGAGAGCAAAGGAATTAGTTTTTTGTTGTTGCATGGGCAAGAGGAGCCATTACTCTCATATTTTGATTGCAAGGACACATGTCATGAGCCAAAGATTCCAAGATTCCCCATTTCAAACTCAAGAAAATGTAGGGATGCTAGTGCGTTGCACGGATGTATGCATGCTACACAGGCATCTAACTCATCATTTTTTAGGAAATGAGGTGGTGGACTGTTATCACTTCATCATTGGTCCTTATGGAGTTAAAATCACAAAATTTTGAGCCGTAAGGTTCTTATCATAAATGTGACTAGGCGCAATGAATACGGGGATCAAATGCGTAAATGTGAAATTTCCCCAAGGTGCAATTTTATGACATTACATTTTTCCCCCACTTTAGTGGGATACATTTTAAAAAAAATAAGCCACACTAAAGTAGAAAAGAGATCACATAGAAAAAAACACCAAAATTTTATAGATTTGTGTGCCAAAAAGGATATTGTAGAGGCTGTAGAGGTCAAGCACGCAGGTACTAATGATGCCCCCATCGATCAAACTTAGCAAAAATTATAGTATTTGATATGAAAGCTTGTGCAAAATTTTTTTCTACAAAACTCAATTTTAGGTCAACTCAAAAATCGCAAGAAGCTA
Organism: Sequoia sempervirens; assembly: GCA_007258455.2. Lineage (NCBI taxonomy): Eukaryota > Viridiplantae > Streptophyta > Pinopsida > Cupressales > Cupressaceae > Sequoia > Sequoia sempervirens. The sequence continues at coordinate 126,473 of VDFB02169968.1, read as the reverse complement.
CCAAGGCGAGAAGAATGCTCAAGAAAAAATTTGGTGGTCAAAAGATACATATGATGATGGAGTATATGTCCCCTCCTAGTTTTGCCCCCAGCTTGGTGGGGTAAAATCAGGAAAGTGGTGGAACCACAATCACTAGGAAAAAATTGCCTCGAGGGGCCTATATATACACGGGTGGGCCTCTAGAAGGGTCATTTTCACTACTCATTATGGGAGTTTTGTTGACTTTTATGTCACATGTCCATCTCTTCAAGTTGATTGCATGCCTTAGGATGGCCTATGAGGAGTTGTAGGTCGAGGTTGTTTAGAGGACTGCCAATGCTACTACATCCATGGGACAGAGGGACCAACTGGCGACCGAGCTACAAGTCGTGCTCTCTAAGAGAGATGAGGTGAGGACGAGAGTTGAGAGTGTTGTACAGGTATGTGATGCTCTTCAGATCCAAATCCATGACCTTGAAGGGTGGACAACAACTGTAATGTTGGCAGGTGATCCACAGCTACAAGAGGCCCTAAGGAGAGTAGAGTTGTAGATAGCTTCTTTGTAGGGAGAGATCAGAGGACTGCAAGTAGGGATGCCAGCCTTGCGGTTGCACAAATCATGCTCCATCTCTACCATCTAGCCAAGATCACAACCACTACTAGAGCTTGAGGGCTCAAGGAGCCATGCACTTGGACAATAGTTGCTCATTTTGATATACACCATTTCTGTAACAATGATACATATGTATTTTGTATAACATTATTTTGTATAGACATTTGACACATATATATAGTCGCCACTATTTTTTAATGATAGTGGCACGATACATGTACATTTGATACACACACATGCACACATATATATACATGAGATGTTGGTTCTGATTATCATGGTGTTCATTGTTTATGCGTATGCTTTTTGCTTTCATGTATGATTATGTGATGGATGTTATACTTATGGATGTATGTTTATATTAGATGCTATCATGAGCTAATAAACACACATGGTTGTATGCTAGTTAAATATAATGATGATCTAATTGCCTAACCAAAATATGTAACATGATGCACAACATAATAAAATACATGTATGTATATACCTCTCACACATGCACACACAGTTACATCATAATACAAAAATCTAATTTGTTAATGAAGGGATGCCAAGATATGATATACTACGATCCATGAGGGATGAGCATTTAATACGTGACACATAAACACTATGCATAGTATCAACGAAGGTGCATCGCATTAACGAGTTCTTTTAGAGGCATCCCATTCATAGATGGCAATCCATAAGCACCAGAACCATACACAAAGATGACAATGTAGGGGCCTAACCAATTAGGACTGAATTTTCCTATTTGATTAGATGGTGCATTTACATTTTTATGATTCTCATAAAGAACTAGGTCACCTACCTTGAAAGTTCTAGGAAGAATAATCCGATTATAGTATCTAGATAGCAATCATTGATAAGCTTTAAGATGGTCTAGGCCCTGCAATCAATGCTCATTGAGCAACTCAAGCTGATGCAAACGATTAGACCGGAAAGTTTCATCATTAATTAACCCTTTAAGGGAAACATGTAAAGATGGAATTTCTAACTCCAAAGGAATGATAGCTTCAATGCCATACACAAGGTTGTAAGGTGTTCCTGTCACCATATGAACGCTTGTGCGATAGGCCCAAAAAGAGTATGCTAATTGAATATGCCAATCCTTATCGTGTTTATTTACTATTTTCCAAAGAATGAGCTCAAGAGTTTTACTAGATGCTTCATCCTGGCCATTGGACTGAGGATAGTAAGGTGTAGAGAATCTATGCTAAATATGGAACTTATCTAGGAATTGCTTCATCTCTTTGTTCTTGGATGGCATACGATTGTCAAAAATAAGGGTAGAAGGCATTCCAAAGTGAGTGATGATATTGTTTACAAGAAAGCTACAGATGGCTTCAACGTTCGTAGATCGAAGTGGAATAGCTTCAACCCATTTCGTGAAGTAATTTGTAGCGGTAATGATAAAGACATGTCCTTTAGAAGAAGGAGGTGATATCTTTCTGATAATATCCAACCCCCATTTTGCAAATGGCGAAGGAGAGGTTTGATTCTTAAGCTCTTAAGTAGGTGCGTGAATGAGACGACTATATCGTTGACACTGTAGACACTTCTTGACAAAGGCAAAGGAATATTGTTCCATCATTTACCAAAAATATCCCATGTGGATCAATTTTTGCATTAGGGATTTACCACCAAAATGTCCACCCCTAGAAGCCAAATGGCCTTCCTTAAGGGCAAGGGGTATTTTTGCTTTAGTGAGACATTGAAGGAGAAGACCATTGTAGGATTTTTGATAAAGAACATCTGATAGTACAACATAGCGGATTGAAAGCTTTCATATCTGAGTGCGATCATTCTTCGTCGCATTGTTGGGAAAGTTTCCAGTCTTTAGATAGTTGTAAATGTTGGAATACCATTCCACCAAGTCTACGTGAGCACACACGAGAACATTGGATTCTGGTTTATCGTAAACAATAGGAGAGTGAAGAATATGAACCATAAAGTGGTATTCTTCTGAGTCCTTATCCGAGGGTAACAGGGAGGTAGCACTTGCTATGGCATCCGTGTGTCAAATTTCTCTCCTAAGAACACTGTCTATCATGAAAGAAGAGAGGCGATCAAGTAAGGACAAAGCCAGATCTCAATACTGAGATAATTTACTTTGTTTAGCTTGATACATCCCCATAATTTGATTCATGATAATTTCAAAGCCATGTTAAAAGCAATCACATCACACAAGCCAACAATAAGGGCTTCATACTCAATGATGTTGTTAGCGTAGTGAAATTCTAATTGAAAGGAGTGAGGGACTTTCTTACCCTCAGGCGAGATTAAGACTACACCTGCTCTAGAGTCAGTTTGACATCTCGATCCATTGAAATGCATCTCCCATACAAGATTATGACTAATTGCAAAGAGATCTTCATCAGGAAATAGGTCCAAACAGGGAAAGAGCGAGATGAGGGAGCATCTACCAACTGATCGACAACTGCTTAACCCTTTATCGATTTTCAAGTCACAAACTTTATGTCAAACTCAGAAAGTAACATTACCCATTTTGCCAACCTTCCAGCAAGATTAGTTCTACTGAATAAATTCCTCAGAAGATCGCTTTTAACAATGAAATGAGTTTCAACATGAAGAGGGTAATGGCTTAGCTTTTGTGTTGTGAAGATGAGAGTGAGACATTGCTTTTGTATAGTGGATTACCGATTTTCATAATAAACAAGAACATGAGTAATATAATATACCACCCTATCTTTACCATCATCGTTGTACTGAGACAACAAATTTGCTAAAGCACAAGGTGATGTAGCGATATAAAGTAGAAAGGGTCTATCCTTTATAGCTGGCATTAGGATAGGAGGATTGGCTAGATAAATGTTGATTGACTCAAAAGCCTTTTGGCACTCATCATCCCATATGAAATGAACATCTTTCTTCAGCAGGCATGTGAAAGGAAGGGCATAGTCAACCAACTGAGATATGAATCTACGAATTGCTTGAATCTTCCCTTGCAAGCTCTATAGCTGAGAGATATTTCTAGGTGGAGGCATGTCAACAATCACATTGATCTTATTTGTAGTGACCTCAATTCCATGATGAGAAACTATAAATCCTAAAATTTTGTGTGCGTCTATGCCAAAGACACACTTAAGAGGATTCAACCTCACCTTATAGATTCAGAGCCTTTCAAAGATAAGATGAATATTTCCTACGTGATCTTGAATAGTTATATATTTTTCCAAAATATCATCAACATAGTCTTTTGGAATTTTGTGAATGAAATCATGAAAGATTAGAGTCATCGCTCGTTGGTAAGTTGTGCCTACATTCTTTAACCCAATCGGCATGACCACATAGCAGAAGGTACCCCAAGGGTAGTGAAGGTTGTCTTATACTAATCTTCTGGGTTAATATGAATTTGGTTATAGCTTGAGAAGTCATCCATAAAAGACAATAGGGCATAGCTTGTAGTCGATTCTACAATCATATCGATATTAGGTAATGAAAATCATCCTTAAGAGAAGCCTTATTAAGATCACGAAATTAAATAAAAACATGAATATGGCCATCAGGTTTGCTAATGGAAATGATATTTGAGATCCAAGGTGAATAGTTGATAGGACGAATAAAGCCTACTTTTAGTAACTTCTCTATCTCAGTCTTAACTAGCAATGCAACCTTGGGATTCATCTTTCAGATCTTTTGTTTGACGGGCTTAGCATCGGGACATAAGACAATATTTTAGACCACTATGGACTCATCAATACTAGGCATGTCCTCATATGACCAAGCGAAGATATCTAGATGAGAATGTAATATATTAAAATGTTTTTCATCTTCTTCAGAGGAAAGGCATTTCCCAATCTTAATTGCCTTTTTAGAGGATTTAGGATCCATGAAGACTTCAATATTATCCCCTTCAAGAAGAGGAATACAATCTTCAAGGTGGTGTATAGGAACACCATCATCCATGTTAGATAGAGGAGCCTCCTCGTCCATATTCAAGAGGGATTCTCCAAAGTATGCTTGTTTTTTCAAGTGATACAAGAATCACCGCTTATGGTGAAAAGAAGGAAATTGAGAATAGAAACCCATAATCACATCTAAGGGTTCTCCTTGTTCTGACCCTATTTTTAGTTGAGTAATCTAAGGTATATTAATCATAATATTTTGATGTAACTCTTCTACTTGAAGCACTTTCCTTTTCAATACTTTGAGAATTATGCAAAGATGACATACCTAGATTCTTAGCTCTCCATTGATCATGTCATCTCCTCACATCGAGGGAAAATAAATTAGGAATTTATTGACCTCTAGATCATTGTCCCCTCTCCATTTATATCCTCTTGAACTTGTAAATAATTTATGATTTGATCCTTGGTAGATTCTCCACTCCTAAAAATAGGAGAAATTAACATTTATATGAACAAGGTTTGCAAAGAGTATTAGCAAAGGACCAATTTTCCTAACTACACTATGGTTATTGATTAACATGGTGTTTTCAAATTGATTTTTTAGTATCCCAAACAAATCAACACTAATGTTTTGGTGATCTGAGTTTTAATTCCCAAATCCCTAAGGCTAGACAATCTTCTAGGTGCTAGGGATGTCAAACCTGAGAAGAATGTCACAAAACCTATGTTTAGGTTGGGAAATTGAGGAACAATTGTTGAGGTGGGTAGAACCTCCTTAACTTTTTTTTTGGATGCCAAGGAGAGTTTCCATAAGGTGTTTAATTATATGATATTACTAAGACTAAGCAATTACCTTGCCATTAACCATACCCATTGCATAGTGTACCCCTATTATAGTTTTCACAATGTACCAACATGTTGGTTCAAAGATGCAAAGCTATACACCTTCATATAATAGAAAAGGATTATAATATCAAATGTGTTGAATATTGGTAAATAAAACCTATTATTGTTATGCACTCATACATAGAAAGGAAAGGAAAGGTCCTTTTATAGTCCATGATACCAGACGGTCTATTTTTGGGTCTACAAATGGCTTACAGTTGTGGGACTCCTCGTACTCCCAATATGAGGGAGGCACCTAACTCGTGCTCCACAATACAAGGTGTACATACCCTACCCCCTGCAGGATTTGAACTTGTGACCTCTCTCTCAAGAGTACAAGTTCTCCACCATTAGAAGAAATGGATAAAATAACACAACTCAATTGAAAAAATAATTATGATTTAATTGTTTTAATATGTTGGGGTGATGAGAAGTGGATTCAATAGCAAATCAATGCTAAGTATAGTATGGAAAGATAGCCATAAATTCATTCAAAACATGTAATGATTGAAATCTTGGTGTGATACCTTCATGAAGACTTCACTGAAGACTATACCCATCAAAATACATAAGTAAGCTAGGTTATACACATGCATTTAAAGAAATAATTGAATTTGTAGAACATCAAATGAATCTTTTTAGTAATCTATAGATAGACCTGAACATTTCCTTTATTATTGTGAAAATACACCACACAAAAGCTTTGTAGAAATTTTATAGTCATTTGGCTAGCCAACTAATCACATATAAATATAGAAATGAACACAATACCAATAAAGACACTCAATCAAGGTTGATTCTACACTTTATAATCATTCTTAATATATTACAATGAATTTATCACACATTAGGGTGAAGTCAAACCTTAGCCTCGTGGAAGTATTTTCTTCTCTGTTATTTTCTAAACTAATTTTTCAATCCCTTGAATAATGAAAATGGAAGTGTATATATCCCATTGTGGGTCATGCTAGATTAGGAAGCATGCAAACTTACAAAGTAATCATAAAAACCCATGGCCAAAATGAATGCAAGGAGTGCCCATACCACCTCTCCATATTTTTCATTTACATACCTAAAATTGACTCCAATCATGTTCTAACATAATCATAAGGCATGGGGAACCGTTTCCCTTTTTTTTGCAACACACTTGGTCATTAATGACCCTTAGGAAAGGAGGGAGAGTTGTTGGAGTAGATGTCAAAAGATAGGAAATACAATTCAATACAACTATGTTGGGTGCTTAAATGACCTTTTCAAAATGTATTTAATAATAATAGGTTCCCCCTTTGTCATTTTAACACTTCAAAGAGACATCGAAACATTTAAACACTTGGGGAAAGTACTTGAACCATCTTCAACAATCATAGGTGGTTCTAAAACCATAAGAAATATCCACCACATATAAAACATTTCCTTCATTTATACTTTTTCAGAGGTTAGATGGTTTCTAAAAACCTTGCGAGCTTTCGCTCATGGTTATATAACTGAGTAAAAATATTGATGCACATTTTAAAATTTTGACAATAAAGATTGTTTGAAAACAACCATCGACCTTGATGATGTTTTTAAAACCAATCAAAAATCTCAAAAAATAGATAGAGAGACCCTCTTTCACTTTCATTAAAAGTTATAAAAAGCATGTTGAGACCCAAAAAGGTTATGAAAACCTTGTTGGGAGCCAATAGAGGTTTCAAAACCTCCTTTGTTGAATCCCACTTTAAAATTTACCTTCTTTCACTCTTCAAAAGTTAGAAAAAAATTTGTTGGGCCCCAAAAAGGTTAGAAAAACCTTCTCAAAAGCTAACACATGTTTTAGAACCAATTCATGCATTGATAACATTAATATGCTTAGCCCACTTTTATATATTTTTGATCCTTGGAAAAACCCTTTGGCTCTTGAACCTATTTTAGTAACTTTAGGTGATTATAAAACCATATTAATTTTCCACTAGACCCAAGAGAATGCACACCTCTTCATTTTTTTTCCCAAAAGTTTCAAAAGGATTTTTGGGCTTTGACGAGGTTGAGAAAAACCTAACACTAGTTTTAGAACCCCCAAAAATGCCAAATACCTCAAAAAACACCTGTTATGCAAGCTAAGCCTGAAAAAAGGGCATTTAAAAAGTGGATGAAATGTAGATTCCTAAAGGCACTCACCCACTATAACAATATAAACCATAACCAAACATGAGGGGTAAGAATAAAATGCAACAAATTATGCAAGAGAATAAAGAAAAATGAGACACATCAAATTGTAGTACCAACACTTTAGACAATTCCCTTCTACTTGTATCATTTTTGGAAACTTTTTCTTCCTCCTTGGTATCTTGATGAACAAATTTTTGATTATTTTGGTTTATTTTAGGTAATCCTTGATTGCTTGTGACAAGGAAACCTCTATGTTGATTCTCTAGAGATATTATATCAATTCAAATTTTGTGAAATATTTTGGGCCTCTTTAGAGCTATTTGGAGTTGGTTGTGGTTCCCATAGTCACTCCAAAAATGGTATTATTGATGGAATAACTTTCAATATTTCTTTTAGAGAATATTTCATGAATAGTTAACACCACTTGGTTGATTTAAAAGTTGTTCCCTACATCCCCTATGAATGTTGATGCAATTACCTCACCCATCTTGAATTTAGATGTAGTACTCTTGATTGTCACCACTAAGTGATCCTAGATAACATAGTAGGGTCATGCAACAATCCTCCTCCATATTCACTCTAAAGAAGTGCAACTATTTCATAATCATATTAAATGAATTCATGTGCTTAGCCATAGGACTACCATACTCCATGATAGGGTTATACAATTTCTCTCTTTGAAAAAAATATTTATTGGGGATTTCGACTAATAAATCTCTTGCATCTTCTTCCAAAGAGCTAAAACACCTATCTCAAGCACCCAAAAAATAGGAGAAGTAATATGTGAAAATATAAAATTATAATCAGGAAACCATGGCCAATCTTTCCTAAAATATGATAGACGAATTCCTAATAAAAATCTAACACCTAAATCCCAAGATGAGTCAACAGGTTAAAAACAACATATTCCTTCCACCTACCATAAAATTATCATAATCCACTCAAAAAATTGAGCACTTGGTTTTATCTCCATCATAGATTCAAATATGCCTTATGATGTCTCATAACACACATCATAAGTTGGTCAAAAAGTGTAACTCCCTCTTACAAATCTCTTATGATCAAATATGCTCTTAAATTTTTGATGTGCAAGAGGTCCAACTTCTAGAGGCAATAAATTTTGATATGGGTAGTTGATTGAGCCTATTTTTTTATATTGTGATCTTTTTTTAGAATATTAAGGTCCATTTTGACATTTTTAGGGCCAATAATAGATCCTCTATAGCATAGAAATTGAGTTTTTAAAAAAAAAAATTATACCCTAAAAGTTATATTTTTCTTCTTCTTAATAGTAGGATGCAAGGTTGAGACATATTTGATAACATGATAATGAGCCTCACTTAGTTTTTCTAAAATAAATTTGTTCCCCATATTTAGATTATGAGACATGCCTTCTAGAACTACATAATACAATTTGGAGCACTGACACATCCTTGCATGTTAAGACTTTCTTGCTTGCTAATTATAAATATTTAGATGATTATAAATTATTGAATAGTGAGTTTATACTATTTTAGTGGTAGATAACTATAATCTATCCCTAAGGATTCTTCACAGTTATGATAATTATGATAATTTTCTAGCACCATATATATCTTCATCAATATATCTAGATGAAGTACACTTATGCATAGTTGCATTCCTTTATTGATCCATTTTCATAGTCATACTATGTTTCATGTGGTAAGAGTCCTTTGGTACCTTATATGCTTCAAAGTCTTTAACATTTGTGCAGTTGGTTGAATTCCTTATCTGTATTTTGTTTGGTCAAGTCCTTTGAATCTATCCACATCCTTAGAACTCTACCACTTTTTATAATAGGTAAAATATCCCACCCTATTGCTAAATTACTTTTTTGAAGACAATTTTAACAAGTTGTTATTATGCTTATTTTCAAGTGTTTGATAGATGATGCTCATAGAGAATATTTATTTTGTGCTTGTGAGTTCATGGTTATGATCAAAGTGAGATAGTTATGACAATTATAATATTTTTTTGGCATCATATATAGCTTCATCATTATGTCTAGATGAAGTACACTTTTGCATAGTTAGATCCTTGTATTGTGCCATTTATAGAGTCATACTATGTTTCATGTGGTAAGAGTCCCTTGATAGTTTATTTGCTTAAATGAAGTCATTTATATTTTTGAACTTGGTCAGATCCCTTATCCATTTGGTCAATCCCTTTACATTTGTCCATGTATTTAGAGATCTACCTCTTTTTGTAACAGGTATAATCTTCCACCCTATTGCTTTTAATTTTTTATAGACAAATTTAGTAAGTTGTGATTATGCTCATTTTTAAGTGCTTGGTAGGTGTCACTCATCACAAGTCTTTCTTTTGCTTGTAAGTTCTTAATATGGAGCAATCATGGCGAGGAGAGCACATGTGATTGGCATCTATGATCTACATAACCTACACATATTTGTACCCTTTGAGTGTTTGAAAACTATTTCATTTCCATGTTGTTTTCTTAATTTTAATTTGATATACATTCTAATTGTAGCTCACATGCAAGTCAAAGTGGGGGAAAATGTAATGGTGAAAATCACATACTCACACCCTCTAGCCATGATGATTAGGTTATCTTTAATGCATCGACTAGTGTATAAGATGGTGTATTTTATATGGAAGTTAGCAAATAGCATTATTTGACCTTGATCCCATCATTGTTTCATCCTCATAAATTATATTTGATCCCTAAATCTATTGTGTGTTGTCTTGTTTTAGGCCTATGAGTGCAAGGTTGATCTAGATAATCATGCATTCATGGATATGAATCCCAAATTTAAAAAATAAATAAAAATTTGCTTTTCCCAAATAGTTGTTCTAAACCAACTAAAGTGTAAAATATTCTAAATCATGTACCAAGTTTATGTGTTCAAAGACCAAACCTAATTAAAAAGAACAATCTAACACATTCTAGCAATCTATTAAGATTCTAGAATTCAATTGCAAGTGAATAAAAATAATCACATCAATCTTATACCATCATCCTAGGATCATATTGGACACTTACAACTTGTTGTTCTTGACCTTAATTTGTCATTGTTGAATCAATCAATACAAGGATTAAGACTCGTAATTCAATAGATTTCTCAATGGTGTTAGTAAACACAACATATTCCTTATAAAATTTAGAGCATTGCATAGAGACTAAACAAGTTTCAATTATTATATTTCTGTCAAATCAAATTTATAAATCAATGGTTTAGTTTCACTAATATGCTTAGGTCTACACTTATGGAAGTGAATCTGAACAACACACATAAGTCAAGATCAACAACAATTATCTGACAAATTCTAAAATTATAACATTGTGATAAATATATTTCTAACACCTATAATATGATTTCTTCATTAGATTTAAAAATAAATATCCATACATCTATTTTAAATTTTTTTTCACATTTATTTAAACATTAATTTTAATTATATAATCCCAATCCTAACTCTCTCATTTCTAAGTTAATTATTTGTAATGTAAGTGATTTTATTTAAATTGCTTTGTAATTACAAAACAAAGACCAAAAAATAATCTATACATGTTCCGTATATCCTTCCATGTCCACAAAATAAATAATTAAAAAAATGTGATATATTTTGTTGAAAAAAATAAAATGAATCACATTAACACTAAAGTTTTTTTGGAAAAATAAAATGGGTTGGAGAATCCTTTACTTTTAGTACCGTCCTTTTGTTTGTTCATATTAAAGTGGACACGTTGGATTTGGCAATGAAGTTGGTGGGTCGGAGGAATATTCAATAGAATAAACGGCGAGGGTGGGGTCCTTAATTTGGACCCTAGACACGGAAAGGGTCGAACCTTCAAAATTTTTCTAGTAGTTGGAAGAATTCCATGGGAACAATGACCAACCAATTCTATTTGGTACTTTTCATGTGTTTGGTAAGGTCTTTTATTTCTTTTCAATTTCAAAATGTGCTCCCTCTTGAATAGAATTTGTGATGGTTGACACTGACCCTTAATATTTTATAGAAAAAAATATTTTAAAATATATTGAGGTTTTTTTTTAATATTTCAAATTAAATTAATATAGTATTTAGTAATAAATGGTCACAATATATTTGTTGAGTTTAAGTCTATACGAGTATCCTCACCAATAAATTTGGAGATATTCTCATGGCATAACATCTACAAACTCATTGCAAATCTCTTATCTCAAGCATCCAATAAATAAGAGAAATAATACAAGAAATCATCAAATAGTAATTGAAAGACCATGGGTTAGAAATATCCAAATTGAAAGACCATGGGTTAGAAATATCCAAAATTTGGCACTCAGTTTTTTAATAAAAAATCAACACCCAAATCCCAAGATGAGTCCATAGATTAAAAAGAACATATATGTTCAACCTATCGTAAACTCATCATAATTCACTCATCAACTTGGGCACTCTACTTTGGCTACATTATCTTCATTCCAATTTGTCTTATGGTGGGCTATGATATGCATTGTGAGTTGGTCAACAAGTATAATTCTTTCCTATAACTCTCCTATGCGTCATCTATGCCCTTACATTTTTAATGTGGTAGGTCCAACTTCCGGAGGCCATAACTTTTAAATTAGGATGAAAGGTTGAGACACCTTTCCTAACATGATCATGAGCCTTAATTAGTTATTTTGTTTTTAACTATATTCTCCAAGTTTAGATTATGAGGCATGTCTTCTAGAACTACACAATACATTTCGAGGTACCAACACATCCTTACACATGAAAAATTTCCAGCTTGCTAATTTTGAATATTTAGATTATTATACCTTATTGATTAGTGAGTTTAGACTATTTAAGTGGTAGAGAATCATAATTTATCCCTAATGATTCTTCATGGTTATGATCCTAGTGAGATAGTTATGACAATTATGATAATTTTCTAGCACCATATATAAATTTTCCATTATGTCTAGATGAAGTACAATTCTACATAGTTAGATCCTTTTATTGTACTATTTGCATAGTTATACTATGTTTCATGTGGTAAAAGTACTTTGGCGCCTTATCTAGATTCTACTTGGTCAAATCCTTTACATTTATCCACATAGTTAGAGCTTTACCACTTTTTCGTAATAGGTGAAATCTCTCATCCTATTGCTTTTAATTTTTTCTAGATAATTTTAACAAGTTGTTATGCTTATTCTTAAGTGCTTGATAGATGATCCCCATTGCAAGTCTTTACTTTGTGCTTAGAAGTTTTTAAGATGGAGCAATCATGGTGAGGAAAGCACATGTGATTGATATCCATGATCTACATAACTTACACATATATGTATCCTTTGAGTGTCTGAAAAATATTTTATTTCTATGTTGTTTGCTTGATTTTATTTTGATATACATTTACATGGTAGCTCACATGCAAGTCAAAGTGGGGGCAAAATGTAATGGTGAAAATCAAATATGCATGCCCTTTCCCTTATGTTTTGGCTACACTGCCTAAGTTGTCTTTTATGCATCAAATAGTGTGTAAGATGGTGTATTTTATATGGAAGTTAGTTAATAATATTATTTAAACTTGATGTCGTCATCTTCTCATCCTTATAAATCACTTTTAATCCATAAATGTATTATTCATTGCTTTGCTTGAGGTCTATGAATGCAAAGTTGATCTAGATCATCATGCATTCATGGATATGAATCTAAAATTAAAACATTTATCGATTTTTCCTATTACTTGTTATGAGCCAACTTAAGTGCAAATTATTCTAAATCACCTAACAAGTTTGTGTGTTTAAAGACCAAGCCTAATTAAAAGAACAATCTAACACATATCAAGGAATCTATTAGGCTTCTAGACTTAAATTTCTAGTGGATAAAAATGATCACATGAACATTACATTATCATCCTAGGAACATATTGCACACTTATTCTTCCTGGCCTTAATTCATCACTATTGAATTGGTCAATATAGGGGTTGAGACTCATAATTCTACATATTCCTCAATAGTGTTTGTAAACACTACAGATTCCTTATTGGATTTAGGATAAAGGCAAGCAAGTTTTAGTTAGTAGATTTATATCAACTCAAATATGTAAATCAAGGTTTAGTTTCACACACATGTTTAGATCCGCACTCACGAAAGTGAACTTGAACAATACACAAATAAACTTCTAGGTCAACAACAATTATCTAATAAGTTTTAAAGTTATAACATCATGACAAATAAATTTTTAACACCTACAATACTGTTTCTTCATTAAATTTAAAGCTAAATAACCATTCATCTAATCTATTTTATTTTCATATTTATTAACATTAATTTTAATTATATAATACTAATCCTATCTCTTTCTTATGAAAGTTAGTTATTTAAATTATATAAATAACCTAAATATTAATATAAGTGGTTTATTTTCTTTACAATTGTAAATTATTTTTATGCTAAAGGTGTTCCCTCTATAAGAGGGACCGAGTTAACTTTGGAAAACAACAATTATTGTTATCTTAAAAGTAAGCAAGATGATTAGAATGATGTTAACTGTTAGATTTTTACTATTTCTATTTGCCAACTCTTTTTCCCATTCACCATTTTTTCATTCATTGGACGCAATGGAAATGATTCTATAAAAGTTGAATGAAATGTGTAGATCTAATCTAGAGAGCTTGTAATGCATTTTGTAGAGCTCAAAGTGCATGTACACCACCCTATACAACATTTCTATGGAAATTTGCCTAATAATCCATAAAATATTTAATTTAAGTGATGGTTTTTACAAACATCTCATGAACAGTCATGTAAAAAAAATAAAATAGGTGAAGCATTATGAAATTAATTTTTTTTTATTTATATTTTATATATTTATTTTTATTTAAAAATTTATAATTTATAATAAAATTATTTTTCTATAATTTAAAAAATATTTATATTTATACAATTTAATTTAAATATATAACTATTAAATATATTTTACCAATAAAGAGTCTTGCAAGTCTTATATAGTGAGTGTGTACATAAAAACTAAAACATAGTCTACATATATTTAAAAATAAAATAGTTCTAAAGTAAAATAAAATAACTCTCAAATAAATTAAAATTTATGTGTATACAAGTTAATGGGATGGATCAATGACAGTAAGTACATATAATGATGAGGAAAACATGCAAGGAGTAATCATTTAGGAAGATTACATTGCATTTGGTTTCTTTGTTATTAATGACAATGTTAGTGAGCAAATTAATTCATTTTATGTCTTGAAAGTAGAGAATTTGACTTCACTGATGACATCTGTGGAAGATGTGAGACATGTGGATGGTATGAGGAAATGTGGTGCTTGAGGAAAGGAGAAAATGAAGGTTAAGATCCCAAAACAACAAAAGTGCCATGTTCAAGTGAGGAGGCTATGGTGGATTTCATGGCTTTTATAGATAAAGAAATAACAAAACTTGCTCTTCGATAGTGGATGGTTAGGATTTGGGAGTTGGCAAAAATATGAATGAGTCTCCTAGTGGTTGCATTTTTTGGTGATGAATAAATTGTTATTAGACCTTGGGTATATGCGAGGGAGGTGAAATATCTTTGATGTTGCAATCCCTCTCATGTGCCTTTATGCTTTCAATAATTAGGGGAGAGGGGCCCATAGTGGAGCACCCTAACTTCACGTTTATTAAAAACCTACGTGGAAATTTCAAATCACTCTCAATTTTGTACAATAGTTTATTTGACAACTCATGTGCTTCTATATTTGGTTTTAGGGCCACATTAGCATGCTTTTTGTTGAGGTATCCAAAAAGGCCCCCAAAAAAAGTGAGACCGATAATGGTGCACTAAGTCATGTTTTATTAGTGCGCTGATGTGGCTTTATTGGTGCGCTAATGTGGCATCACATGATTTGTCAGTTTGTGTACTTTATGGATAAAAAATATTTTGCAATTGGATATTAAGGTGCTCCACTATGGGACCCACTGAGGACTACTTTTATTCCCACTATTGGACCCTGCTCCACTATGGGCCCCTCTCCCCTACTTGCTCTTACTTGCTTCATGACAATATCAATGATGCGGTGCATCAAGTGGTGGTTCACCATGATTGATTCTTGGAACATTTATATTAAATTAAATGACACTAGATTTGTCTCCAACATGCAATGAAGGCAATTTCTATGAAGTTGAAGGTGACGTTGCTGGAGGAGGTTATCCCTACATTTTTGAACTGTTATGCTGATGTGGGAGATGTCAAGGATGGCGTGAAAAAGGATACATGTCTTAATTTCCCATGTGTTAATTGTAATTTTATGTATATGGGTGGTGCAAGGTTTGTGTAATTTGCCTCTTCTCCTTCCTATTTTCTTAGTCATATATGTTAGTGTTATAAACTGTTGGTTGAAAGGTGATAGTAATTTGCATCTTTGGCCATTTTGTGGGGTTTCAGTTTGAATAATAATATAGATAGAAGGTATTTAATAGCTTGATCTAATATCTCATTGACCTGTATGTCTTTGTAAGGATAGTTGTCCCCAAGATTTCAAGGTTTTTAGACCTAAACCATGTTTTTCTATAAAAAAATTATGTGTCCATATATTTATGTAGCAAACTAGTATAGATAGTTTATATACTTTTATCTATCAAAAGATAAATTATCAGTCTCGAGTTATTTTATTTATTTAAGAATGATCATACATCAAACTTTTAGACTTTAACATACATGTAAATAAGCTTATAATATGAAAGGACTTGATAATTCTTTTATATGAATGATGTACACATTTATTAAAAATTATATATACTTTTTATATAATATAATCATATTTATTATTATATGATATTTTATATAATATAAATGATTAAATATAAGATAATATAGTATTATAATATTTTATTTATATTTATTGTATTCTATATAACAAACATTGTTTAATTTAATATAATATATTTTAAGCTATAATATTATTTAAACTAATCTATACAAAATTAGAAGACTTAATTAGAAAGGGGCTAGTCTTATAACAACAAATATTATTGTAATATGGATTTATATATAATAAAAATATAATTAAATAATAAATATTAAATATAAAAAAGGTAATATAACATACAAATTTATAATTTAATATTTATTATTTGAGTTGATCATATTTAACTTTAGAATTGATGGAAGTGCTCACTAATGAATGGATGATATATGAGATGTTGTAGTTGTAAATTTTGCTTGATAAATTAACTTTGAGGGAGAGGTGTAGAGAGAGAGAGAGATTCCCATGGACATGTGCCATCTTTGGATTGTTGGAACACAATAGTTGATCAAAATCTAGTCTCTATTTTCTCTATCTCTCCATTTGTTTACATTTTATTTCTCTCTCCTACCTTATCTCTCTCTTACTCTCTATATCAATCTCCCTCTATATATCTCTATTTATTCCTCTCTCCCTATTTCTCTCTTTACTTTTCTCTATATATCTTCTTTGTCTCCTCTATCACTCTTTTTCTCTCGACCCCCTCTAGCATGGTTTTCTATTTCTCTTTTCTTGTATATCTTTTTTCTCTCTCTGTCATGCTCTATTTCTCTTTCGATATTCCACTCTCTTTGTTGTGTGGACTTTAATAACAACAAACCAAAAGAAAATAAAATTGTGAAATTTGCAATAAAGAGGAACCTTCTCTTCAAAAGAACAAGTTGTATCTACTTTCATCACCAACTCTTACCTAAGAGTTTCTTTGATATCAACAATTTCTAATACATACAAATCATGTATATCTTTGTAGATAATATTTTTCCCAATACATATATCTATCAAGACACCAATGAACCAAAATTTAGTGTACTAAAAACTATGAATATTTAAGGGCCCATTTCTACCATCACAAAGTAATACCAACATCAAGTTCAAAGGTACAATGCAATATAGCTTAACACTTAAAATTCTTTGGGAAAATAAAGTTTATGTTATATGGTATCGATCATACCTACATATCAATCTATGTTGAGGTCCTCGTTGATGCATCAACTATAAATGACTTCATCCAACATTTTTTGGCAAGAAGTAACAAAGCTTTATAACACAAAATTTGTGCTACTTAGAGTGTAATCAAATGGTCCACTTTTTGAACTTGAATTTGATGGTGACACTTGGAACCTAAAATTAGAGAGATCAAATTTTGTGTGTACCAATAATTCAATGCTACCATTTTTTCATGTAGAGGTACATTGAGTGTAGAACATCATTTACTTAATGACCTAACAATTGGACTTAAAGACCTAGTAGTGGCACTATCCACAAAAGTCTAATGAGTTAACATACAAATCTAAAGGTAATGCACAAATTCATTCCTCTTAAACTTATAAGCTTAATGAGAATTCAAAATTACTAAAAGTAAACACTAGGCTAGGTAGAGAAGAATAATAGTAACAAAAAATGAATAGAAGAAACACAATTATCATATTGAGAAACCGATAATTGTGCTCAATTTTGGTTAATTAGTGTTCTACTTGATATTGCTAATAAACAATAAAAATCATTTAAAATTAACTCTCATTGAAGCTTATCAATACCATCACAGATATATGGCGATAGATCGAGGAGACCGAGGCACTCCCCCGCCCCTCTATATCCTTCTATATATATATGTTGGGCCAACTAAACTCTATATAGTCGAGGGCATCTTAGATAGGGGGCACTCGATTGCCAGATGGATATATAGGGTCAATTGAGCAAAGCATAAATGTAGATTCGTCAGCGCGAGGGGCCCCGCCCTATAGAGAGATAGGGGCCCTCGATCTACTTTACACTAAAAGGAAAGTGCACTTTGTAAATAAATCATTGAAAAAAGTGAGATTATTGAAAAATAGTGTCATTCTTAACACCTCTTTCCAAGTGCTTATGCAACCTTTACTTTGAAAGATGCAAAAGTGTAGCTCCACATTAATTATCCATTTATTTTGTAAGTTGATCCCTCAATGTCAAATTCTATCTTAAGAAGGATAAGGGGATAAAGAAAATGAATGATAGTGCATATGCGACTCTAAAAAGTCAAGATAAGGACATACATGTTGATTACAAATAATTTAATATGCATTAAAACTATTACCATTGGTCCAAACTTTATTAAAGGTATATCCACCATAATAGGTGTCAACCTCTGTCAACATATTTGTTATGTATCAACTACTAATTGGTCCACACATCTCCACTTATATATAGTCATGTACTCTAAAGCTTTGGATGTCATACACTAAGAACTTTGCTCATCAATTTTTAGGTAAGAAGACACGAAGTTGTGAAGCTTGTACACTACTTAAAGTGTGATAAAATGATCTACACATTATGAATGTACATATAAGTGGTGGCACTTCACATGTAAAACCAATCACTCTTTATATCAAAGAGAGCCATATAAAGAGAGAGTGTTATATATATATATATATAATTTCAAAGATGTCACACTTATAGATTTAAAACATTAAATAAGCTATATATATTTCAAAGATGTCACACTTAAGAGACTAGATTTAAAACATTAAATAAGCTATATATAGTATATATGTATATAGCATATATATAATTTCAAAGATGTCACACTTAAGAGACTAGATTTAAAACATTAAATAAGCTATAAAGTTAATGAAAGCAAATGAATGGTCAATTTGAAGCCTTCACTTGTCCATAAAGATCTTGGTTGCACATACAACATCATTTTCTTAATGACTTGTCAATTGACCTTATGTATCGCATGAATGTATGTAAGTTTTTTTGTTAATTAACCTTCCACATCTATTCAATAGATCTTGCACACCAAAATAGAATTACTAATTATAATTATAATTATAAACTAGAAACCCAAAAAACAATCATAAATATATATCCGACATACATACACATATCTATATGTATATCCACAAAATAAATAAATAAATAAAAACTAAAAATGTAATCACATTAATAGTATTGGAAAAATAAAATGGGTTCGAGAAGCCTTGACTTTTAGTACAGTCGCTTTATTTGTTCCATATTAAAGTGGACGGTGGATTTGGCAACGAAGTTCATGAGTTACAAAGGTTGAGGAATATTCGATAGAATAAACGGCAAGGGTGGGGCCCACGATTTAGACCCCAGACAAGAAAAAGGTTGAACCTTCAAAATTTGTCTAGTGGTTGCAAGAATTCCATGGGAACAATGACCAACCAATTTTATTTGGTACTTTTAAGTGTTTGGTAATGTCTTTTCTTTAACCTCACGCTTTTCAATTTCAAAATGTGCTCCCTCTTTAATAGAATCTTTGATGTACATGGGACCACAAATATTTTATACAAAAAAATGTTCTAAAATATTTAGTTTAAATGCTTAAATTTGGTCAATGAATGCTTTTCCATTCTTAGAAACTTAATACTTACTCTCCCTTTAAAAATAAAATAATATTTATTATTTTTATAAATGAAAGTGATCAAAGTAATTAAAATAAGAGTATAACGATGAAAGTCATATACCCATATCTATTTGATTTAGTTTTTATTTGTTTTTGAGAGGATGTCTTAATGTAATTTATATATTAATAAATGACACATTCTGTATTTTTCACCGATTCTTACATATTCAATTGTAAGGAATAGCTATTCGTACATATTCTTTCATATTGTTTATATCTATAGCACCCTCCATAGTCAAATACTCATTCCATATGTAGAAATTGTTGCTCCCTTATCTCGGGTCAATCTTGTAGGTGTAGGATCGATTTCACATTCACAAATTTGATCCCTCAAGTTCTAAAATTCAAATCCAAAATTTGTCTCTCTCAACGATTTCACTTGTCGTTATGAGCTAACTAAACACATGCTTGCACACATTATTGTTAAATCCTTGAATTTAAAGACATTTAGTTGCATTCATTTATAAGGCTCTCACATTAAGGAATCTTTCACATTTAAGGAGCAAACAAGTTGAGAACACTTCAATTGAAGCACCTAAAAATTATAAGAACCTACATAATCATTCCAACGAATTTGTATTTTGAAGATTATTGTTCCCATTCACTTTTACAACTATAAAGTTGATCCTATCGAGGAAGTCAATCTAGAAGAACACAAATCTTGTGGTCTAGTGATCTCTCCTAGTTTTTTTAAAGAACACTAGCCCTTGAAACTAAAAAAATGAGACAATCAAGTGAATACAAAAATAGACCTGTACCCATTAAACATGATCAAATTTACACCTTATGAGACATATTTGTCCCTATGAAAATGATCCAAATCTACTATTCAACCTACTACGAAGATAAAAAATATTTCAATTCAAAATAAAATACAAACAAAAATTTATCATTTTCAACCCATATATATACACACAATCAACAAATTTAGTCTATATCATTCTTAAAATTAACTACTTAATAATTAATTCTAAATTATCACTTCCATAATTAATGCTTATGAGTGTGCATCTTATTTAATAAGCCTAGGTTAAGTTTTAGTGAAAAGCTATTTTCCTTTAGAAGGGAAGGAACTCCTTATTTATGACATTCTTAATGTATTCATCATAAATGTCTCCTAAAGTGCTCACATGTTTCATGTTCAAGTATCATCAAGCTATGGCCAAAAATATCAAAGATGCTTAACTTGTCAACTTCACAAAATCTTTACGAATCTTCATTTCTTAAATATTGTGTTATATTATACATAAACAAATATTATATTCGTAAACAAATATTAAGTGTTATATTATGCATAACAAATTAAAGGAGGTCAAGCACAAAAACTTAAAAGCATTGACCAAAATAAAGACAATTAGGGAATATAATTAATCTACATTTAATTAATTAGAATTTGATAATTGTACTAAATATTTTGAAATTAAATAAGAATGATAGAGGCATTTTATTTTTAGAATAATCATGAAAAATAATGTTGATGTCGTATAAAATTTACTCGTTAAGGAGTATAAATTAATGTTTACAATCTATAACATTTTTTTTTTGATCTGTAAGGTGGTAATATTATAGATAATAAAGAAATATACAACCATCTGCTAAGCAGGAAATATACCAGTGATAACAATCAGTCAGCCAAAAAAGAGCTAATGGGGAGAAACCATAGCTCCATACAGTCCCAAAACAGGAAAGTGACAAAACGGAGGAAAATAAACTAGCCTCCACCAACGAAAAACATAAAGAGCTCAAGTTCGAACTACCGGAATAAACAAGTCGAGAGCCAGCAGAAACCAGACGAGCAACAACAAACCCTACACAAATGCACCATAAACCGTTTAACTTGCAAAACGAATGAAACCTTCCATTCATTCCATTCCGTCCACCGGCACAATCTTCAATTTTCGCTTCAAGAAATCAACCGCCACATCTGCTATCTTTCGGTGCCTTGCTAATGCGGGCCCTTTGAGATACAGGAGAAATGGATAAACTTTCACAGCTTCACAGACTCCCATAAAGAAGCTATGTCTGCCGGACGCGGAATACCCTTACCATTAAAGGCCGCCTTCAAAGTCATTTTGAGGCCGCCAAGCAAATCGTCCTGGAACAACCGAACCATCAATTCCATAGCCTCTGCCTTCGGGGTGTCAAGGTCCAAGAGCAGGGCAAGGAACCGGGATGAAATGTGTGCATTGTCTCGGGCGAATTCATTCCTTTCTAAGTGTCCTTTTCCAAGGACCATCTTCACAGCAGCAACTGACACCGGATCATCCAAGAGCAGGATGCGCTTTAACCGCTGATCCGTGACCTCACAAAAGGCTATTTGCCGCTCCTTAGCCACTAATGAAACTGGAGTATCGACACCGAAGGTTTCCAGACCTTCTGCCGAGATGAGAATGGTAAACTTTGACATCGACGGTCTATCCATTGACAACTGATTGATAGTCGCACCCTACAACAAAAACACAAAATACAAAACCAAAATGCAAAACTCATGCATAAGAAATGACTTCATTAGCTTAATAAAAAGCCCGAATAATGATCCGTCAGGCTTCGCATACAGAGCAGAATTATGGCGAAGCAAAATGTCCTTGGCATGAGTTAAAATACGGCCCCCGTCCATCCAACTTAGAACCATAATCAATACAATTTATGGAGAATCCCACTCGGCACGTCCGCGATCGGTTCAGGGATTGTCGTGCTCGACGTGTCACACTGACGGCGCCGTGAGAACTGAGCCAAGCATGCCACCAAGCCAACTCCAGAGGATTCTAAATTCATAGACAACCGATAAAACTAACGAGGAGCCCCAACAATCGGCCAAAATTAAAAGGTTTGATGTGACAAGAACAAGCTAAAGCTGAAGAATTCAAATCCGACCTGTCCGCCACCTCACGTCCACCCGGACACCCAAAGCCTATGTGAGGGGCGCGGGGGAGCCCACCCATCCACCCACAAAGAATTACTTCAAAGACACTCTTTGAAACCAGGTCCAGTTACACCCAAATTAGACAGAAGATCTGCTTCAGTATTACCTTCCCTAAGAGTGTGATTTAACATTACTTCCTCAAAGAAGTTTAGTCGTTCCAAAGCCGCCTCCAAAAAAACCCCTAGTTTCCAATTATGAATCTGCCTTGTCCTTAGAGCATTAATGACGATTGTTGAATCCCCTTAGATAACCAATTTTTTGATGCCTAATTCTTTGCTGAGATTGAGACCAAGAAGTAGAGCTTGAAATTCTGCTGCATTATTCATACCATCTGCAATAGGCTGAGCTAGTTTCCCCAAGACTGAGCCTGTGCACGTCCTTATTATGCAGCCAGCTCCGGACGGTCCCAGATTCCCTTTGGAGGCGCCATCAAAGTTTAGTTTGGCCCACCCCGGTTCAGGAGGGATCCACTTTGTCTTATTGCATTGTTCAACAGAAGCTGCATTTCCTGAACACTCCAATGGAGGAGATTTGATTCCAAACCATTGTTTCATGACCCATGCATCCCAATTAGTAAAATTAAGTTTCTTGTGTTTCTCCTGCAACTGGGAATTGAAAAGTTCTACAATGCAAGCCTCTATCTTGCACTGTAGCCTTGGACTAGACAACTCTTTATCCTGAAAAAGACATTTGTTTCTTTCCTTCCATACTTCCCATAAAAGAATTGAAGGGCTCATTTTCCATAGATCTCCAAAGATGGAGGAATGATCATAACTTGGCCAAGAATTTAAACAATCTAAAAGGGTAACTGGGAGAGCAGAGGACCACCTTAATTTAGAACGCAGCCAACACCACAGCTGTTGAGTAAATGTGCAATTCAAAAGTAAGTGATTCACAGTCTCCTATGCCTCATGACACAAAGGACATCTGGTTGGACCATGATAACCCAGTTTAATAAACCTGTCGCCTGTGAGAATTCTGCCTTGAGCAGCCGCCCAGGTGAAGATCCCTGCTTTCGGTAAGCAGACCTTGTTCCAACAAAGATTACGAGGTAATTCTGAATTTGATTCAATTGAAGCTGATAGCACATTGTAGCCAATCTTGGCCGAATAAACCCCATTTGGAGCAGCATCCCACCTCAAACTGTCTTCCCCCCTTCTAGCCCATAACCTTTGCCTTGCCATCTCCCTCTCAAAAAAGATAGTTTCTTGATCACCCAAATTCAAACATCTCACCGATTTCCATTTCAAGATGCCATCCTCCGTATTTTTTGCAAAGTCAATATAATCCCTAACTTTCGCACCCCACATTTGCTTGGTCTTCTCCATTATTCTAGAAAGTTCAGGGATATTTGCTAAAGCAGAGTGGCCTTCCCACGAGTCCTCCCAGAATGACGCCTCCTTACCATCCTTCACCTCCCAAGTGAGGAAATCCGAAATCAGGTCTCTGTAGTTTTTGATAAAATTCCAAATCCGTGACCCAGAAGGGAGGGTTTTTGCAGTGAAGAAATAATTTTGATCAGGAACCGGGTATTTTGCTCTGACAATCTTTACCCACTTGAGATCCGGTCTGGAATGAATAATCCAAGCAAGTTTAGCCCCCAAAGCCTTATTTTGCCTTGAAACGTTTCTCAGGCCAGTCCCATCATTCTCTCGCTTCTCACACACCTTCTGCCAATTTATGAGAGGGATTTTCTTTTGATCTGAATTGCCTTTCCAGAAGAAGTCTTTCATTAACTTGTTTAAATCTTTACTCGCTCCACTGGATAATTGAAGGCAAGACATCATATAAATAGGGAGAGCGGAAATTACAGATTTCAACAAAGTAAGTCTACCTGCCCAAGAGAGCCATCTATTCTTCCACGAAGAAATTTTATCTTTGCATCTAGTAACCATTGAGCTCCAAGCATTGTTACTTCTGATACCTTTGTCCAAAGGAAGGCCTAAAAATTTGCATGGCAATTGTCCCATTTTGAATCCTAGAATCCGTAAAATTTGGATCTCACCAGGGCAGTTTGAGTTAAAGAAAAAGACTTCAGATTTGGCCTTGCTTACTTCTTGCCCCGAAGCCTTAGAATAGTCTTCAAGTAATTTTTTGTAACTTTGTGCCTCCTTTGCTATTGCTTCGCCAAAAAGCATTGTGTCGTCCGCAAATTGCTGATGTGTGATGTTAGGAAGACTGCTAGTTACTTGCAGACCATGAATCCAACCGGACATCCTTGCATTTTCAATCGATCTCCCTAGGGCTTCAGCCATTATTATGAATAAAAAAGGGGATAACGGGTCCCCCTTGTCTCAAACCTCTTGAGGATGTGAAGTAGCCTTCTGAGGAACCATTTACCAGAATAGAATATCTCGGGCAAGCAACCCAGCCGTAGATCCAGTCTAACCATTCCTTCTGAAAGCCGAAGGCTTCCATTACCTTAAAGAGAAATCTCTAGTTTACTCTATCATAGGCTTTTCTAATGTCTAATTTCAATAACATAGCCGGTTTGTTCAGTTTTTGAATAGAATGAATAACTTCTTGGGCAATGATTATCCCATCAAGGATTGAGCGATCTGGGACAAAGCCTGTTTGTTCCTCAGATATAATAGAAGGAAGAATTTTCTTCAGTCTGTTGGCAACGACTTTGGCCAATATTTTATAGATTGTATTGCACAATGATATTGGGCGAAAATCTTCCCAATGTTTAGGTTTCTCTTTTTTAGGGATTAGAGCTAAGAGAGTGTTGTTCGCTTCCTTTAAAACCCTTCTGTTCAGTCTGGAATCTTCAATGGCTTCCCATCTCCTTTCTGAAAAAGTGCAGCATTTATGAAAAAAAACCGGCCGGGAAGCCATCCGGACCGAGGGCTTTTTCTGGCTGCATCCCGAAAATTGCCACTTTCACTTCCTCTTCTGATTTTGCATTCATCTTATTTGAGCTTGAGAAACCAATTTCGGTATAAAAATTGCAATAAGGCATTCTGAGCATGCCCGTTTGAACCTTCCCAATCATTAAGCAAATTCTGAAAATAATTTACCGCTTAGACCTTAATGTCATCCAAGTCCTCCAACAAACTGCCATCCCCACCTTTCAAACATGAAATTCTATTAAGTTCTCTTCTTGCTTTTGTGGAATTGTGAAAAAATTTCAAATTTCTATCCCCTGATTTTAGCCAAACTTCTCTGGATTTTTGCCTCCAGAAGATTTCTTCTTTGGCAAGTAAGTCATTAAGCTTACTGTTGAGAGCCTTTTCTTTCATGAAACAAGATTCATTCATTCTAGATTTCATAATTCCATCTGCTAAAGAGGCAAGTTCTACCTCAGTTTGCACTTTCTCTTCAAAGATGTTTTTAAAGCAAACTTTGTTCCAATGCTTTATACGCTGCTTTAGATATTTTAACTTTGTGATCACGTTGAATAAACTTGAACCCTCTCTTGGGAATTCCTTCCACCATTGTTCAAGTAGAACACGCACTTGAGGATCCTTAAACCACATCATTTTGAATTTGAAGGGACATCTGACCGGGCCCTTCTCCCCTTCTAAGAGCAACTGAACTGGGAAATGGTCAGAGCCCGTTCCAGAATTTATCTTGCTCTCTAAAGAAAAAGGAAAGAGGCTCAGATTTCCTTTGAAGAAAAAATGATCTAATTTTTCTGCAATACTACCAAAACCTTTTCTACGATTCGTCTAGGTGAAAGTGCCATTGCTTATGGGGATTTCCAATAAATAATTTCTCTCCACAAAGCTACAAAAGTCCTTTTGGGACTGCAGAACTTTACCAAAACCCCCTTTCTTGTCTTCCATTCTAAGAATGGCATTGAAATCCCCCCCTAAAATACAGGGTTCCTGGTGCAGGTTTTGCAAGATACCATCCAGTTCTTGCCAAACTGCTCTTTTCTGAACACACATCATAGGGCCATACACACTTATTAAATTAAAATGAAGATTCGAGATTAAGCTTCGTACCTTACAAACCAGCCAATGATGACTAGATTTCAACACTTCTAATAAAACTGACTGTGGTTTCCAAATGATCAGCAAACCCCTCGAAGCCCCTTCCGCCTCTGAGCCTGTCCATTTCCAGTACTTCAATTTCCTGCCAAAGTTCTCCATTGCTGACCTGCCTAATTTTGTTTCTTGAAGAAGACATATCTCTGCTTGACACACTTCAATGTGGCGCCTGACGAGACTCCACTTGTTAGGGGCGTGTAAGCCCCTAACATTCCAAGTTAGGATTTTCATTGTTGTTCAGGAAGGGCACCACCCTTCCCTACTTTAATCATAGTGTCAATTTTTTGTTGACCATTGGCTTCTCCATCCTATTTTCTCTTCTCCTGGTTAGGGATTCTACCCCGCTTTTTCTGATCTCCACAATCTGGAGTTAGTTTGAGAATATCCCGTCGTGAATTCCTAAACGCGATTTCGCCTCCTGCAGTTCCTCTGACAACTTTCGTTTTTTCCCAGATTGTGGACTGAGCAATTCTAGCATTACTTGATCGTCTGGCTCCCAGGTTTCCTCTGCCCCATCTAGGCAGAGACCATCCCCCAATGTCCTAGTCTTCATTTTAGCCGCCTCTACTAATTCCACTAATTCCTTCCCGACTTCTATCAAAGAGTCCAACTCAACATTCAGACAACTGTCCCCCATGATTTCTAGGGTCTCAGAGATTTTATCTTCTAGCTCCTCAAACTGCAATGCCCTCCCCTTTTGGACTTCTTGAGGCGCCTGGGTGCCCTCACTTTCATCCAATAAAGATGGATTAGTTTTCCCCTTAGGAGAAACTCTATCTTTCGAATCCAGAAGTGAAGAATCCTCATTTACTTTGGATGAGGTCCGGATAGCCAAAGACTTCGGTTGATCAAAAACACCCTTTGGCGATATTAGGGTATCAGAGGAGATTCGGGTAGACGTTCGAAGGTTCGCCACAGGGGTCTCCTGCGAGACCGATTTTCCTGCCTCTTTATTGCTTACCTTGCATCCTAGGGTGCGAACCAAATTGTTATGCATTAAGGAATCCCGTTCTAACTTTTGAATCTAGGTCCCATAGTCAGTTATCAGTTCAATCTCACTCCAAATTGTCCTTTCTATATTATTTTCCACACAAATGCGCACATACGTCTGATTTTTCTTAGCTAATTTCCTTTCTTCTGCACAGACAAAGGTGCCCAGATGATTCCCTATTTCCTCGAGAATGGGGGGAGCCCAATATTCCTGAGGAAGATTTGGTAAGCTGTACCAGTCTTGTTGGAATTCCATCACATGTGTCAATGGATCAAAACCCACTGACCATTTCCTTAAGTAGAATCCACAACCATCTAAAACCTAGACCCCACGCACTATTTGGTCTCTGATATTTCTAGAAGGGCATATTACCATAAAAAAATTATTTTGAAGCATTTTAAATTGCAGATCCGAGCCCCATCGTTCTTTCCACCATTTCTCTAAATATTCCCAGTTGAGAGCCTTCCCGAACCATTTACCAAATAGGCCTAACTGCTCTAACCGCAGGACTTCCGCTTGCATTTTCGAGGAGCTGATGACCACTTTAGTTCTTCCGCTTTTTGCATCTTTGGGCCATGACGAACCATGAGTTCCCTTTTCACCCTTCGACCTATCTTCCCGAACTTCCTCCCATTCCTTGGCCGAGGGCATTTTTTTTTTCCATTCCATTCCTCCCCTCCCAAACCTAGCTTTGATAATCTTTCGTGAATCATGTCTATTCGAGCACGAAAGGTCATTCTGACCCATTTTTGTTGCCTGCTGTTGTCTAGGTCTGTGAAATTCTTCATTGCTATACTGACCATGCTTGTTCCTTCCTCTTGCAAGGCCAACGACTTTATGTGAAAAGTGCCCGTGACTTGTACCCTCAGGAAAACGACCATTCGAAGCCATAGACTGTGGTCGGGCCCATCGATCTTTCCTCCAAACATGCTCAAGATTCCCTGATCTGTTCACCTTGGGGCCCTCACCACCTCTGCTCCCCTGCCGAAACCTTTCCGACCGTTGCTTTCCGCCATGACCGTTGTAGAGCTCCATTCTTTGGAATTGCTAAGTCTTTGTATTGTAATAATCACATACAATCTATAACATATTTATGACTTTTGTAATCTTAGAAATATTTGGTTAAATTTGAGCCTCTTGGGATTGAACCCAAGTACCATGTGAATAATTTGATATGCATGATTGAAATTCTATTCATGGAATTGATCTAGTAGACCATAGTGTTGGTAAAGGTGTTGTATAACTTACATAAACTATTTTTTATTTTCTAAAATTGACGTCCACTTTGAATAATAGAACGTTAATGGTAATTCCTAGCAATGTTATTTGTGGGTGCATTTTATGTAGCTTTTCTTTCACTAGTTTTGCCCCCAGTGTTACTATTAGATGATGTAGTACCAGATTAGGATCCAATCTAGGCATGTCTGCATAGGACCATGCGAAGTTTATTGTTTGTTCTTGAAGAATGCCATGAAATTGATCCTTTCCCCCTCAGATAAAGAAGCTGCAAAGTACGTTATCTTGATGTTGTTTATAATATTCATGTTTGTCTCCTTGGATTTATCAATAAGATCTGGAGATCTCTCTTGATCCATAGGAAGATTTTTAAACCTTCCATCTTTGGGCACCTCAAAAAGGTTTTCACCCTCAGATACGTCCTTTATTTTTACTATTCTCCGATCCAAAATTGATGCATGGCGATTTTCACTAGGGGACCTAGTTATACATTTTAAAATTTTGGGATTGAAAGGTTTGGGATCCTCCCTAAAGTATGCCATTGTGTTGAGTTATATGATAAAACCAACTCTATGATCTCCTAGGGGTATCCCATCTTGAAGTCCCCCAAACTCGACTATAGCTTCATCGTTCTGAAACATGTCTAAATTAGGTGGATCACATTGGTCCCAATCAATAAGTAGGGGGTATATAAGTGACAGTTTGTTGTTGGAAGTTGAAGGCTCAAAAGACATATAGGATATGGTGCAAATGTTGAGATCATGGAATAGGTTAGCGATACACTCAAAAGAGTCATTGTCGGTATCCTCATTAGATAACTTATCAACGATTTTTTTTTTATCAACCTTGATGAGTCTAGTCATTTAGATAGTTTTCTTATATTTTTATGCAAGTTCATAGACATTACTAGACATTTATCTTATACATATTCCTATACTATGCTATCTTTTATGCTTATTATGCAACCTTGAATCTGATTTAAAGTATATAGAAATATGGTTATGATGTAATGGTTGTTGCATAATTTATGTGTATATGTCTGAAATGTAATTAATATTTGTGCTTAGCTATGGTTGTTAGTATTGTGTGCATGTTTTGTGAACTAACTCTTTGCAACTACAAGAGGTAGACTATAGCCCGTAACAACTGTGAGGTGTAGCCCGCAGCCAAAGAAGTTCCCAGACAACAAAATAGGGGAGGTTCCAGAATAAATGGAGCGCAACAACTACAACATGGAGGAACTTAATGAAGATGATTGTGCATCATTAGGATGTTCAATAAAGATACTGGAGGAGAAGAACCTTGTTACAATTGGGATTCTAACATAACTGATTTGAAGCATTCCACGTTCTAGTTATGTTACAATAGAGTCACAATCCTACTTGGACTCTTCTTCCTTTTCAGTTGCAATTTAGATTACTGAGTCTTTATCACACTTTGATATAAAGGAAGTGGTGGTTTATGGTTTTAGTTTAGAGTCCTATTTTAATAAACTCCCTTGTGCCTATATGTATGGCTCGGTGGTTGAGCTTTAGGGAGCTATTTAGTTAGTTGACTTTTGTTCAAAAGAAAATATAGTTACAAATACTCTCAATTAGTTTTTGTTCCTTATGCAAACAATGCTTATTGTTTAGATCATGATTTCATGAATAAGATATCTCAACATAATCTTATGTGATATTTTGGAGTTGTGCAATGAATGGTTTGAATTATTATGATAGTGTTAATCTAAGAAGTTAGATTTGCTTTAGATTAGTGAAGACAACCACTTGAGCAAGGGCCACTTAAGGTCATTGTCCTTCACTCCATTTTTTGTTATTTCATTTATGTTTTAGTAGTTACTTCATAAATGCAAGTTATGTTAAATAGATTCTTTGTGTTACAATCATTAATGTATTCATGAATAATTCTTATTTCACAATTATACTATAATTGCTTGAGTTTGTTGTACTCTGGAGTGTAGTGTAGGTTTAGTTATTAGTTTCAGTTAATTCCCAACATTCATTTCTTGACAGTAATTAGTTACAGTCTTATACTATAGGTACCCATAGCAATAGTGCCGACATTAATTCCCTTTCTATTTTGTAGTTTTAAGATTTCTAAGAAAGTGTAACACCTATACTAGGATAAATTAGGTAATCTTAAGTCTTTGAAAGCGCATATAGTGCTAGTACCATCACAAGTTTACTAGCCTTGGTCGATAATTCAATGAAGGTCTTTCCAAAGGTTCAAGTGGACCATTCAGTTAGGTTTTCCCCTTTGACTTGTGTGATTTCCACCAAGTTTACTAGACATTAGTAGGGACTACATTTTTGGTGTTGTTGTTGGGGATGGTGCTACTTTCAAAGATTAGTTTCTATTATTTCTAAGCTTTCCTAGTTTAGAATTTTCTTTTAGTATTCTAGGAAAATTAGGTTTTTTTCCTTCAAATACCAGAACATTTCACTAAAATTGTGTAGGATTTGTTGCTATAAAAAGTAATACCTATTGTATGTAGAGGTAGAGAGATGTTTTGGGAAGATGCCTCCCCTCAAACCAACAAGCTAGAGCAGATATTGGTGACCACAACAATCAAAGTGAGGGTATTCTTGAAGAAGAATCTTCTTTTTCACCAACATCTACTACAAACATAGATGGGACCTTCCAAACAATGGTTGATGTAGCAATGGATGATCCACCAGAACATGTGACCTTTGAATTTCCAATTACCAACCAAGAAAGGGCTACTGTGTTGAAGAATATACCTCCTTCAACATTACCATTCTTCTATGGGTTGGTAACCGAGGATCCAAACACATTCTTGTTCAAGTTTGATGTCATATGTAGGCGCCATGACTACACAATTGATGCTCATAGGCTCAAGCTATTTCCTACAACTTTGACGGATGCTGCCATGAGATGGTTTATGGGACTAGGTAGAGATGTTCCAGATTGGAACACCATGAAAGCAACATTCTTGGATAAATACCAAGACTATTGTAGAGGAGTTGATAGGAGAAGAGATGATATTTTTAGAATGAATTAGAAAGAGGATGAACCTTTGGAGGATTATGTAGAAAGGTTTCAATTATGTTTGAAGAAAACCCACAGAATAAACTCTTAGATGAATCCCTAAAGCTTGTGTTCTTAAGAGGTTTCAATGATGATTGCATGGATGCCATCAATCTTATTGGGGAAGGGGATGTGTCTCAATTGCACTTTGAAGATATTATAAGGTCTATAGAAATTACTCAAGGACCTTTACCAAAAGGTCAAGGGGGAAAAGAAAATCCACCATTGGCAAGACATCTAATGGGTTTTCAAGAGTGGAGTTAAGTAACCTACTGTCCAACATGAAGGAAGCTATTATAAGTCATCTAGCTACTCAGTTGGAAACTCTACATATAAAGAAGAAGTAAGAGGAGGATGAAGTAATTCTTATTGAATACTGCCCCAATTGTAGACAAAGAAAAGCCAACTGCAAGTGGAAAAGGGTGGCAAGTATTACAAAAGAAAAATAAGAGAAACCGGATTTTCAACCATTGGAAGGAGAAGATGGACAACTATTCTACATTTCACAAAGAAGGCCATGACAACCAAGACAAGGTATTCCACAAGACCCTCTAAATTTCAATACATCTTTTCCAATTGGTAATCATAATTTCTCTGGTCATAATTCTCAACCCTAGCCAAATAACCAAAACCAATGGCAAAACCCTCAGCAATGGAAAAACCCTTAGCAAAACTGGAACCAACAACAACCAAATGTATGGCCACAACAAAATTTCCAAGGTGCCAATTATAACCCTCAATGGCTAGTACAAAAAAATAAATGGTAGCCACACTGGAAAAAGGGCCATTAGTGGTAGTACCAAAATGTGAATTACCAACAACCTTTGTTGCCTCCTTAGCCACAATAATAGGCCATCATGCCCAATCCATCAAACCAAACACCTCAGCCACCAAGAGCACCATAATTACCTGCCCAACCTGCACCTAACCCCAATAACAAGCCTTCCCAATAGGCATATACTAACAAGGCTATACAATACCCCACTTATGGGGTAGAGGTGAGTGATGTCCACATTAGGTCCGGGAAAACACTAGCTGGACCATCATCCCCTCGAATCACTGAGATGGTGGATATGAGGAACCTACAATTGAAGCTTTAGATAATTCACCTTTGGAGCTTAGGTCAAATTAGGTAAACCGGACCACCTCAAGTCTAGAGCCTCCTTTCCCTGAGCGTTTAGCCATTCAAAAACATCATACCTAAGCTGAGATAGACCTATTGGGTCAACTTAAGGATGTTAGTATCAAAATTCCCCTCATTCAAGCTATCAAGGATATACCAATCTATACCAAGACAGTAAGAGGCCTTTGTATTAAGAAACCAAGGTGAAAGAGGAAGGACCCTCAAATAGTTCATGTCCTAGGCAACCTTGCTGATATTATGATAGGGAATATAACTATCCCTAAATACACTGACTCTGGTAATCCAGTAGTGGATGTTAAGATAAATGGGACCCTTATCAAGAACACCTTGATTGACTTAGGGACAACCATTAATGTCATGACTAAGGAGACAATGCAACTACTCTAGCTAGCTAACCTTAGACCTGCACAAACTATTTTACAGTTGGTAGATAGGTCAATAGTGAAACCTAAGGGAATCATTGAGGACTTAGTCATAGCATTAGATTCATGGGAGTATCCTAGAGATTTTATAGTCTTGCAACCAAAGGTCAACCTTGTAGGATATCCACTTATTTTGGGCAGACCATGGTTAGCTATAGTTGATGCATTGATAGGTTGTAGGTTTGGGAACATGATAATATCAAATGGGATTGTGACCAAGAAATTGATTCTATATCAACTAGCCCAACCTCATGAAAATATAGAGCATACTATATGGCCTACCTTGGATGAAGAAGACCACTATTACCTACAGACTCTCATGAAAATAGAACACAACCCCCTATTAGCAACCCAAGATGAGGATGACTTAATTGACCATATCATACAAAATAATTGTGATAGGGACCTGCAACAACAAGACTACCTTTCATGTCTATAGGATCCACTGTAAAATATTATACCCGCAAATTCATTAGAAGAAGTATCCTAGCTGTTCCATTCTCTTTTTCCATAATAATGTGTTCCCAACATTAGTGTACTTGACCTTTCAGTTGTGCAACCATAATCCAAATCATTAGAAATCATGCCAGGTAAAATACTGAACATCAACAATGGATTAATTGAAGAACAACAAAATTCCTTGAACACTGTGTTGCAGGCACACACAACAACCTTTGCATGGGACTACCATGACATGAAGGGGATTGATCCAGACCTGTGCATGCATAGGATCTACATAAATGATGGTTTTAAGCCAATTTAGACATCCTAAAAGGATAATGGACCCTACATTAAGAGAAATAGTTAAGACCACACTCCAAAATCTAATTGATGTAGGCTTCATTTTCCTATTTGTGATAGTCAATGGGTGTCACTATTAGTTATTGTCCCTAAGAAAGGAGGAAAATGGAGGGTATGTGTGGACTATAGGGAGCTAAACACAACCACTAGAAAATATCACTTCCCCCTACCTTTCATTGACCAAGTGCTTAATTCCCAGGTAGGAAAAAAGTACTTCTCCTTCCTAGATGGATTTAGTGGCTATAGCCAGATAAAGATAGCTCCAAGGGACTAGGATAAAACTACTTTCACATGTCCTTGGGGTACATATGCTATTCTATTCTTCCCTTTTGACTATGTAATGCCCCAACCACTTTCCAAAGGGAAATGCTAAGCATCTTCTCAGATTATGCTCATGATTCCATGGAAATCTACATGGATGACTTCACTACCTATGGAGAAACATATGAAGATGCACTCAATAATCTAGAAAAGGTTTTGAAAAGGTGTAAAGAACATAATCTATCATTAAGTGATGAGAAATGTTTCATGATGATGACTCAAGGGATTGTTCTAGGGCACATTATCTCAAGTGAAGGAATTCAGCTGGATCCCAACAAGATTGAGATCATCTCTACACTTCTTGTGCCATAAAATCAAAAAGATCTCAAGAGCTTTTTGGGACATGCAGGCTACTATAAGAGATTCATCCAAGACTTCAGTAAAATTGTAGCACCCTTTTTTTTTTGCTCACCAAAGACATAATTTGATGGAATGCAGAATGTTAGCACTCCTTTGAAGCACTTAAGGCTTTAACAAAATCACCTATCTTGAGAGGGCCAAACTGGACACTACCTTTCCACATACACACCTATGCTTCAGATTTTTCTATAGGAGTAGTATTGGGACAAAAAGAAGGTAACAAGGAGTATTCTATCTACTACATCAGTAAAAAATTACGAGTTTAGCTTAACTATACTATCACAAAGAAAGAAATGTTGGCAGTTGTTTATGCTATCAACAAGTTTAGGCATTATATTACTGGCTATCAAGTCTTTATACACACAGATCATATTGCCATAAGATGCTTAATGAACAAACCTATAGTTAGGGGAAGAATAGTCAGATGGCTTCTCTTACTGTAGGAATTTGATATCACAATAGTGGATAAGATAGAGAAAGCAAATGTGGCATCAAATTTTTGTCTAGATTGTCTACACAAATAGAAGAAGGTGTTGTGGATGACTCTTTTCTAGATGATCATTTGTTTTCTCTTACTGTAAAAACATCATGGTTTGCTGATATTGCAAATTACTTAGTGGCAGGGCAAATACCATCACATTTCTCTCCTAGAGAAAAGAGGCAATTGGTGCATAAAAGCTTTCCATATTCTTGGGTATCTAGTTACTTATTCTATGCTAGTCCAGATAATATCACGAGAATATGTATAAGAGAGGATGAGGTCTTTGAAATTATAAAAGCTTGCCATGATGAGCCCTATGGGGGCCACTTTGCAACCAAAAGGACAACATTTAAGATCTTAACAATAGGTTACTATTGGCCAACTCTCTATAAGGATTCAATGAAGTATACCAAGAACTGTGACAAATGTCAGAGAATGGGCGGACCAACAAGGACAAATGAAATGCCTTTGTAGCCATAGATAGCACTAGCACCATTTGAAAAATGGGGGCTTGAATTCATTGACCGAATTTCACCAACCTCTAATAACAAAAAGTATATTTTGGTTTGTACAAATTATCTGACAAAATGGGTTGAGGTCAAGGCATTACAATTTTCAAGAGATGGGAATGTAGCTAAGTTTTTGTATGAAGACATCTTTACTAAGTATGGAGTACCAAGGGAGATTGTAACTGATCAAGGTCCCCAGTTCACTTCTGAACTCATTTCTAAATTGGTTGAAGAATATGAAATAAGACAGAAAATCAACACCTTATCATCCACAAGCCAATGGATAGGTGGAGGTTACCAACAAGAAAATTGAGAACATTTTGACCAAAACAATGCAAATTCATAGAAAATACTGGGCATCTAGATTACCTGAAGTAGTGTGGGCTTACAAAACATGGAAAACAACTATAGGTTTCACACCATATGAACTACTCTATGGTAAAACAACAGTTTTTCCAATAGAGTTTGAGTACAAGACACTTAGGATAGCAGTGGACTTAGAAATGGATTTGACAACAACACATAAGGAAAGGCTACACAATATAAGTGGGTTGGATGAAATTAAAATAGAGGCCATGCATCACACAAAGATCATTCAAAAAAGGAGGACTAAATGGCATGATCAGTTTATAAAAACAAAAGAATTCAATGTGGGTGACTGGGCTTTATTGTATGATTCCAGATTCAAATATTATAAGGAAGCTATAGTCTAGATGGTTGGAACCCTATGAAATTCAACAGGTGTTTCCCAATGGAGCATTCAAACTACAAACCATAGATGTAGTTAGATTCACACTGTTAGTTATGGACATAGATTGAAGATATACAAGCAACCAACTCATAAAGTTGATTATCTTCTTTCTCTAATGCATCTATATGGTCAAAAAAATGGTTCAGATATAGACAATATATCACAAGATAACAACTCAGCAGCGGATACTGTCAGTTCTCACAATGACTTAGCAAATGAGCTACACAACTCACCTCCTGAGGGCACTCAGGTATAATTTCTTATCCTACTTCATGTGCACACACAACAAAGGTGCCACAATGAACAATCTTATTGAAGATCACTTCACTATGTAGCCTAAAGCTTGTCATGTCAAAGAATTCAAAAAATTTCACCAAATTAATGAAGGTATCAACATCCACTATTTGTCAAAGAATTCAAAAAAATTCACCAAATTAATTGCAGTTCTTCCACATTCACTCCACCTTTTTCGCACATGTAGCCTAAAGCTTGTCATGTCATAACATGTAGCTTCATCACTCCACTCCACATCACCCATCATGATTTTTCATGCATTTGAAAAGTCATTTCATAACTCGTATACTGTACACCCCACAACCTTTTAATTTTCACATGCCAACCTTTCAATTTCATATTGCAATTAAATAATGTCAACTCACACTCATGCTACAAACACTCTTCCAGCGGATTCACACAGGTGGAGTTACATTCATCTTATTTGATAGGTATGCATACTAATTTCCATAATTAACATGGATTCTCAATGCTTTCATTATGTACATGCATTTAAATTTAGCGTGCTTTGCACTTATTAAAATTATTTCCATATTCCTTAATTATACCCTCTGCCTAGTCACATGTATTGAAGTGAGGTCACTTCAAGCTTTTAAGTTGGGGGGGAGATAGTATATATCCCAAAATTTTGTTTTCGCCACTAAAAGAAAAATACATAAAAACCATACAAACCCTTTTTGCCTTCATACCTTACTGCATCTACAACCTTTTTATTGTCAATTCCCTAGATTTTGAGCCAATTCAAGTTGAGTTAAGCTGAAATAGAGGAGGAAGGGACATAACAATTGAAGTCACAATGAAATAAGTGCATGCAAGTGTAGCAGATAGAGAGGGTTTGTGGGTGGTTGAAATCAACTTTGAGCTGAATTTCCAAAGATTTGAGCAGAGTTAAGGATATTTCACCATGGGAGGTGATATTGTTAGAAGGGAGCCATCAAAACACAAGAAAATATTGGAGGATAGGTTACTTCTGACCATTTTCACAAGGGAAATATGGTTGGACTACATCCTGAAGTTGATAGAGTTTAATGAAGACATGACAAGGAAATTTGTAGCTACATTACAACATGATGAAGTCATTGTCAAGGGCTTGAGAGTGGACTCTTCAAAGGTTTCAATTGTAGAAGTGTCTGGTCTATCGAGGAATGGAGTTGAATTCCATATTAGAGTGAATGTAGTAGCTTCTAGGGATGAGTTTAGGGAGGTAGGAGAAAACCTTGATTCATCATCACAAGGTACGAAGAGATTGTCACTTCCTGGGTATGGGCCTCTTGTGCTTCCTATATTATTAAGTATATCACTTGTGATGGGAGATAATACCTTCTGTATATTGTGAATTTTAAGTTACTAAGTCATCTCTATCACAATAGAATGGTCAATGTACCTAATTTCCTTTACAATTTGCTAAAAAGAATGGGGTTTGAATACCAAAGGAAGATAAATGATTCAACTTTGTCACACTACTGTTTGGTAACCTTGTTAGTGAAAAGGAGCCTTAGGGTTCTTTATCCATAGGTGTCTTGGGAGAGATTTTTTAATTTGTAAAGATATTAACAATATTCTTAAGGAACCAACAGTTTCTGAAAACCTAGATTCACCTATTGCATTCTTAAGGGAAATGCCCCCTATTCCACCTGCTGCTTCACCTACCCACAACAAAGGTGAACCAAAGGAGCAAAGTGTGCAAGGATCACCACATGCAACATTTGACCAGCTTGCAACAAAAGAGACCCCAACTTCCTCTAGAACACCTAAGACTAGGAAAAAGAGAGGTAGTTCTTCTTCTACACCTTCAAAGGTGAATAAAAAGAGGGATACACAAAAAAATAAATCTATTCCACGAAGGAGTTTAGACTGCTTGAGGAAGAAAGGTGCCATGAGAGGAAGTGTTGAGAAACCAAAAGAGGAAACAAGGGATAAGGAACAAAAAGAAGAAGATGTTGTGACATTAGGTATTGATTTGGAATTGAAAGATAATGTCTGAAAATGTGCATGTTCCTGCAAAAAGGAAATGGTATATATCTACTACCTTTGTATCAAATTCAAAGGATATTTTTGTTTCCAATAAAACTAGGAAGAAAACCCTAATTACCCCTGATAGTGAGGATTTTGAATACATAGGGGTTGGTGATGAGCAGTTTTTGAAAGAAAAGGAAATGTTTTTAGAAGAAAGAAATATCAAGAAAGAATTGAAAGAAGCATTAGAGAGGATCAAACAATTGGAAGAACTGGTAAAGACTTATGAAAAAAGAGACAAAGAAAGGGAAATGGAAATACAAGTGTTGGATGAAAATTTACATACATATGGACATGGGACTAAGACTTATTGGCACAACTTTCGATGGTCAAAGTAGTGAATAAAGAGCTTGCAATAGAAAACAAGAGGCCTGCTAGCACAAAAACTCCAACTTATCATACAACTCTGTCCCTAGGATATCAACTGTGGAAGGTTACTCAAGATTTTTCTAAACAGAGAGAGAACTGGAAGAAGGAAAAAGAAGCAATAATTGCAAAACATACTAGAATATTGGAGGGTAAGGATATTGAATTAAAAAGGTTAGCAGTCAAGGTAGAAGAGGTAGTAGATAAAGCTACCTAGATTGTTAGATGTAGACCCCCAGCTGGGAACTATGCTTTATTTTTACAAGAAAAATTCTTAAGTTCCCAGTTCAGTAGATTGATAAGTAATCAACCAGTTTCTATGAGTGGGAAATTTGATTTTCTAAATATCTTTGTTGATGCCACACTAGAAGAACATGATCAATTATATGAATATTATTTACATAATTATGTAGTGCCAAAAGACACAAAATGGAATCCCTTAATATTTGTAGGGGATTTACAATTAAGGGCACTAGCATCCTATTTCAAGAATGAAAAGTTCAAGGGTGAACTCATGGAAGAATATATGGAGAGTTAGAAATCAGTTTCCCTTCCAATAATGAAGGAATCTAAAAACCCTGATATGATCATAGAAGAATGGTTGGAACTTTTGGATCACAAAGGTGTGGGCAGGAAGATCATGAATTTGAGAATGAAAAATTATAAAAGGATGCAAATATTAATGGTTGGACTTGTTCATCATTGCTACAGGTTTTTGCAAGAAAGGCAGGATAGTTTAACTCTTGAATTACAAAGGAAAGAGCCCCACTCCATTTACAATTTTATGGCTATGCTTGAAAGAACATGTAGGTATATGGATGTTGCCCAAGACAAAGGAGTTAAATGGGTACCACTCACTTTTAAACCACCAATACTTCTTTACCCGACACCACAATGGACAAGAGATAAACATGAGGAATGTGAGAGGGCTCAAATTATCAGAATGAAAAGGATTGCATGTTATAAAGACTTTTATTTAAAACAGGTTAAAGGAGTGGATACTATTGCATACTTTAGGGAAATCACTTTGCACTACAACCTCCAGGCCTAGTTAATTTTTTTGAGGACAATAAAATTGGTAGTTGGGGGGAAATGATGAGTCTAGTCATTTAGATAGTTTTCTTATGTTTTTATGCAAGCTCATAAACATTACTAGACATTTATCTTATACATATATTCCTACACTATGCTATATTTTATGCTTATTATGCAACCTTGAACCTGATTTAAAGTATATAGAAATATGGTTATGATGTGATGGTTATTGCATAATTTATGAGTGGATATGTATGAAATGTAATTGATATCTATACTTAGCTATGTTTGTTAGTATTGTGTGCATGTTTTGTGAACTAACTCTTTGTAGCTAGAAGAGGTAGACTGTAGCCCACAATAGCTGCGAGGTGTAGCCCGTAGCCAAAGGAGTTCCCATACAACAAAATAGGGGAGGTTCCAAAATAAATGGAGCGTAAAAACTATAGCATGGAGGCACTTAATGAAGATAATTTTGCATCATTATGATGTTCAATAAAGATACTGGAGGAAAAGAACCCTGTTACAATTGGGATTCTAACATAACTGATTTGAAGCATTACACATTCTAGTTCTATTACAATAGAGTCATAATCCTACTTGGACTCTTCTTCCTTTTTAATTGTAATTTAGATTACTAAGTCTTTATCACACTCTAATATGTAGGAAGTGGTGGTTTATGGTTTTAGTTTAGAGTCTCATTTTAATAAACTCCCTCGTGCCTATATGTATGGTTTGGTGGTTGAGCTTTAGGGAGCTAGTCAGTTAGTTGATTTTTGTTCAAGAGCAAATATAGTTACCAGATACTTTCAGTTAGTTGTTGTTCCTTATGCAGACAATGTTTATTGTTCAGATCATGATTTCATGAATAAGATATCTCGGCAGAATCTTATGTGGTATTTTGGAGTTGTGCAATGAATGGTTTGAGTTATTATGATTGTGTTAATCTAAGAAGTTGGATTTGGTTTAGATTAGTGAAGATTGATAGCCACTTGAGTAAGGGACACTCAAGATAACTATCCTTCACTCCATTTTCTGTTATTTCATTTTTGTTTTAGTAGTCACTTCATAAATGCAAGTTATGTTAAATAGATTCTTTGTGTTATAGTCATTAATGGATTCATGAATAATTCTTGTTTCACAATTATATTGTAATTGCTTGAGTTTGTGTACTCCAGAGTGTAGTGTAGGTTTAGTTATTAGTTTCAGTTAATTCTCAACATTCATTTCTTGACAATAATTAGTTATAGTCTTATACTATAGGTACTCGTAGCAATAGTTCCAGCATTACTTCCCTTGTTGTTTTGCAGTTTTATGATACCTAAGCAAGAGTAACACCTGTAATAGGATAAATTAGGTAATCTTAAGTCTTTGAAAGCAAATACAGTGCTAATACCATCACAAGTTTACTAGCCCTGATCAATAATTCAATGAAGGTCTTTCTAAAGGTTCAAGTGGACTGTTTAGTTAGGTTTTTCCCTCTGAATTGTGTGATTTCCACAAAGTTTACTAGACATTAGTAGGGAATCTACAGGCCTCTATAGGTTTAATTTTACAACATTGAGAATGAGCTCACAATACTTGATCTATTGAATGTTCTAAAAAAAATAATGGTAAGAGCTTCACCACCTTCTTACAATGGTGGAGTCTTGCAGGTTACCTTCCTTGACCTATTCCTAAAAAAATAACTTGTTGATATTTTCATCACCAATCTCAACCTATAAATGGCCTTCCATCTACAAGTCCATTATGTATCCATACTTGATGAATCTATTTAAAATGGGGTTACCATTGAAAATGCCCTAGTCTCCAAAGATTTGATTAAAATTTATAAAAAAATATATAGATAAATATAATCAATCAAACAAAAATTGATATTATGGGAATAAATAAAAATGTAGTTAGTGAGGGGGTTACTAACTCAAAGCATGTTCAGAACAAACAACCATCACAACAACAAGAAACTACAAATGTGCAAACTATCCAAATCCAAATTTCTCCATGTTATAGGGATAACCAAAACCTCCTGGACAAGTCCAAAATGCAAACATGCCTCCTTGGGATAACTCATTGAGGTGTTCTTCCAATAATTCATCCAAGAAAATATTTTAAATTTCCTCACCAAATACTTTGAAAATAACCAACCGATGCCTATATGGCATAAATAAAATGAATATTATGAATACCACCACATAAAGGGGCCTTCCACTACCATATAAATGAAGCTTAAAAACTACATTAAAGATATTGAGATTAAAGTAGAAGGGAATCCATCCTCCCCACCAAACAAGCAATTATTCATGTACTAAAATCCTCTTCCTAAGAATGATCAAAATCAACCTTCAACATATAACTAAGGTTAGTCTCATAAAAACCACTTGAATTATAAGAAACCAATGAATTTATTTGACTCCATTGTAGGAAAAATCAAAGAATTTTCCACCATGATTTAATATTATTCAAATCAAACCATCCAACTATACCATCACCACTAGGCATGGTAAGGTTATTATTTAGTGGTCTCTTCATCCTCCATGTAAGCTAGTTAGTACAATCTCCTAGAGAATCTTCAAAGAACTCGAGTGTAAATATCCTTCTTGGAGTTTCTCAAAACATGTAGTGTTCATAGGGAAATATTGGAACATGTCTTATAGTAGTCATGAATCCCCATGAAATCATCCATGACCAATTCGAAGTTTTCATGAGCCAACTATCAAATATTTACCAACTTACATGTAGCCAAAATGATACATGCTACAAACCCCTCTCACAATACATCCCTCCGCATCAAAGTCATCATTTATAAATACAAGGTCAAATGAGCCTTGATAGGTAATGAATCTATATTAAATGTATGTACCTTGAATATTTTTAAATAATTAGTATATCATAAGATGACTTGGAACCATAAAATATCACCATTAAGGCATATGTAAATGTAGAATGAGAGTTAGAAGGCATAATATGGACCCCCATTTAGGCTATTCTAATGTTACAAAAAAAGTATATTATGTTGTTGATCCTAACTTTCCTTTGAACATCCTTCTTGGCCACCCATGGATCCATGCCATGTAGGTCATTCCCTCCCCCTACCAATAATGTCTATTTTTCCTAACAAGATATGGAAACCACTTATCCTGCCAATCCTAATCCCTTCCAATAATATAAAATGTTGTAAGGCCCCTATCAAAAATACCAT
This sequence comes from Sequoia sempervirens, assembly GCA_007258455.2. Classification (NCBI taxonomy): domain Eukaryota; kingdom Viridiplantae; phylum Streptophyta; class Pinopsida; order Cupressales; family Cupressaceae; genus Sequoia; species Sequoia sempervirens. The sequence goes on along the minus strand of VDFB02169968.1, from coordinate 82,706 downwards.
CATTGTCCTAGAATCAATGTTGCCAATCCTTCAACCTCCTTACCATATTCCTCCTATGTCAATCTTATAAATTTGGTATCCTCATCCACCACTCCATCTTCTAAGGTTCAATTCAAGATCATTGACATGGGTTGTGGGAAATATGAGCTACACAATGACTTTTATGTTGGAAATATACCTCTCTCCCCATGGTTTTATAGGTGACCTCATCCACATTCCAAGAGAAATATAATGTTCTACAAATGGATCAACTAGATTTGTACAACATGGGTTCATATCAAATGAAAATATTGAAGGTGACTTTAGTTCGTAGATCTACAAAGATGAAGAAATAACACTACATATATAAGAACATGAACTAAATAGGAAATGGTTTGGGACTACATGAGAAGGGTATCCTTGACCCTATTATCATCAAAACTAATCAAAAAGTCATGTAATGGGATACATGTCACCTGGTGAAGAATCATATGAATCAATTAATACTTCTACAACTATGGAATAAACCTTGCCAAATATTGAAAGTATCAAGGTCAAGTCCATTAATGAATGCTTTGATGACCTTATTGAACTCTTCCATGAAAATCCCATTTGCACCATTGACCTCCCTCTCATCCATCTTGAACTCATCATCTAAGACCAACAAGATTTGGAGTCTATTGTCACATTCCAAAATGATGAAGCTATTTGAGTTCAAGGGGCTCTATGATGATTTACTATCTAATGGTCACAAGAAAGGTCTTGACATTAACCTTGATGAAATAGTGTATTTTGGGGAAAAAATTGAGTTTCGTAGTCCTAAAAACCAAAAGAATAAAAAAATTAACAAAACTAAACTCCCTTACTAAAAACCTCCTTGAGGTGCTATCATAGACATAAAAGAAAGAAAAAATGATGTGTCTATCGATTAAAAACCTTTTCGAGGTGTAAATAAATGAGAAGATTGACCTTCCCCAAATATCTTTATAGTGGTAAGATAGATCATTATTCCTAGTTGAGGATATATAGTATGTAAATTTGGGTACAAACACGAATCCAAAGAATGTACATATATTATATAGCTTGCCACTCATTGAATAGGGAACCATATTCACACTCTTCAAAGAAGATACAAACATATTTAATCGATGATATGTAGACATGCTAGAATTGGACCCTCCCTTATTTTCCACCATCTTATTGTACATCTTGATGCTAAACTAGTCAAACCAAAACTTAGTAGGATGCATCAATAAATCACCCTCTTGGTTAAAGAAGAATTGTATAAATTGTTGGAAGTCAACTTTATATGTCCTATTGACTATATATTGAATGGACCTCTAGTATAATAATTTTACGAAATAAACCCAAAGGAATTTGAATTTACATCAATTTTAGAGACCTCAAAAAAAAAATCCTAGAGTGGACTTTCCACTCCCCAACATTGACATAGTTGTTGACCTTATAGACATACACAAAATGATTGCACTCGTGGATGGTTTCTTTAGGTATTATCAAATTTAGATTATCCCTAAAAATAAATATAAGAAAAATTTCACTACTCCTTAGGGCATATTATACTATTAAGTTATGCTATTTGGGTTGAAAAATATAGGGGGAATCTATCAACATAGTATAATTTTAATAGTTCATGTTACACTTCATAAAATCTATGAAGATTGTGTGGATGATCTACTAAGAAAATAAAAAAATAAAGGATATAAACCCATAGGTGTTGATGGTGTTTTCTGCACAGCAACAACTCAGACAGAATGCAGTATTCTATCTCTCTTGAAAGGTTATTTCCAACAATAAATTACTGAAAATCACCCCAAGGTCTCTCGGGTGTCAGGTCATGACAATGCATAAACAACTCAGATAATATGTGAAAATGCTGGTAATCACAAGGGGCCTTACAAATGAACAATGCTGGAAGTGAATTTTCATCAGATGCAACAATATGGTGATGCTTTTAACCCTAAAACTAACCCAGATTCAAAATAAATAGCAAAAGAGATAAGGGTTTAGAGAAATTCTATTCTATTCTAACTCCTAAGATCAATCACAATAATGATGAAAGCTGCAAATGGACAGATCCCCAATAAAACCGATCTCTGCTTGATCAAGGACAAACCTGCAACTACACAGAAATGGTGTGATCTTTGGGGAAATCTGAAGGTTTTCAGACTTTGAACATTCATTCACATACCCAACTGCTGGCGCAATGTAAACAAGCATTCACAGTTGAACTTAGCACAGAAGTGAGGCCCAGACTAACTTTACACAGCAATCTACAATCAGCAAATTGCTAAAAGTATGGACCGGAAATCGATCAACATTATCAACATTTCACCACCATTGTAAAAGAGCTGAAATCTAACATCTAACATCTAAGAATCAAGAACAAGAAACCATAAAAACTGTTGAAAATAAATACAAAGTTTGCCAAATCAACGATCCAATTGCATTACTTCTCCAGCATTACATAACAATTTCAAGTCTCTCATCTCCTACAACTAATTCTGAAAACTACTTGCCAATTCTGGCCTAGTCAAACTCCTAAAATCCCCCCCTTTACAAATGAGGCACAAATGCCATTTATAGAGAACCCCAAACATGTCGGCCCAATTTGATTTTACAATAATAACTGGCCCCAAAACAGGTCGGCCAGAAGAATTTTAAAATAGGACAAGATTTGTATTAAATACATGAATATTATCCATGTCGGCCCACGATCTCCAGCAAGATCAAATTCACGTTTCTTCCAGAAAGTCCTCCAGCTATAGACAGTTTTGGCACAGATTCTTAGGCAGGTCCCACTTTGAAAATTTAAACTGAACATTTCCAGATTTCCCTTTTGGCACGAATCCATATGCAAGTCCCCCTTTTAATATTTGTTTAGTCCTGAAAAATAGATATCATCATTAATAGCCCACATGTTCAAATTAAATTTGAATAAAATTTTGACCTTTTCTAAAAAACTTACATTTTTATAAGGAAACTTTCCATTTTCATAATTTTTCCATTTTTGGAAATTTTATTTTCAATCTTTTTTATCTCAAGAAATTTTCATTTTCAGGATCATTTTTTAAAAATTTCCATTTTTGGAAAAATAATCATTTTCAGAAAAATTTCCATTTCGGGAAACCAGACCAAGGGGAAAATCCAAAAATCAGTTAGCGGATTCTAGACCGAAGTCCGGAAAAATTCCAGTGCAGGCGGAATCGGAATCAGGGAAAAATCTAGGCGGACAGGAAAATCCCGGACCGGACTAAATTTCAACAATAGATTATCAAAACGGAACCAAGAATGCGTGAAACATCGTGCAATACATCAAATTACATGGGGTGCCGAGCATTTATCATCAAATTAATTTAATCCAACTTTCAATTTGCACAAAGCCCTGCAAAAATCCGCGGTCCGGGTGGACCGATTTCCGCTTACGCATAAAATTTCTGACTCGCACGCATCTCTGCACCTAAGAACTGAAAAATCCCAAGTTGGGCGGAAAATCGCGACGCAGTGCAAAACCTCGGAAAACTGGAAAATCCGGGAAAAATCCGGTCAGCGTAAAATCCCTTTAACGTTGTGCAAAACCCTGACTACTGATCCGAATTTGATGAACCGGAAAACTGACGACCGAAAAATCCCGGATTGGGGTAAAAACCCAGATTTCGCTCGGATCTGGAATTTGAGTAGAATCCGGGAAAATCCGGACGGACCGGAAAATCCCGGATTGGGGTAAAAACTCGGATTTTGCTCAAAACTTAGTTTTTTCAAAGGGAAACCTGGGGAGCTCACTTGGGCAAGCAAGATGAACATCTAAGGACCTCCAAAGGCAACCAAATCAATAAAATTAAGGGCCAAAAGACACCAAAAGCCAGAGTAAAAAGAGGGTCCCTACTTTCAGTGGGGCGTGTGTGCAAAACTGCACAACAAATGGCGACTCTGCTGGGAAAATGCTCCAAAGCATTTTGATGATGAACAAGAATCATGAACCCAGAATCTTTGGTTTCGATCTCCCTATTAGGCAAACAAATCAAAATGCAAGATCAAAGAAAATAAAGATCAAAGGCTAACTGAAACTTCCATAGACTGAAAATCCAAGTGTGTGCAAGTGAGTTCATTTCCTTCCCTAGGCTACTGTAGAAACCAAGCTCAGTCAAGTTAGGCTACGCAAAGATTCTAGCTCCAAAAACAACCTGGATAGAGCCTCGCTGCCAGTCAGGCGTCCATAGCCCCGACGAGGTTATCGCTGTGACTCTCTTGAATATAGCTCTACTGCCAGCCAGGCGTCCATAGCCCCGGTAGAGATATTCAGATACCCCTGATGAGTTGAAATCATTCTTCTGACTCTCAATATCTTATCTTCTTTCTTTCTTTCTTTCTTTTCTTTTCTTTTTCACTCTTTTCATTTCAACCTGTGAACAGTGAAATCCACACTCAGGGATGAAAACCACAGTGGCACTGAAGCAGAAATATGATTTTTCACCTAACAAGACCTCGCAAGGACCCTACTGCAACCTTCAGATTCTTAAGATGTATGAAGGATATAAGATTTCATAATACTTCAGTTTCAAGTCAGACTAATGACCGATCCTCTTTAAATCAGACATTCAGACTGCTTGACACCAACAAAAGATGTTTGACCATTAATTCAAAACACATGATTAAAGTCCCTCAATGGAACACTTAGAACAATCCCAGATAATAAAGAATTATTGCACAGGAAAGACACTCCCCAACTAGAAAACAGAAAACCCAAGCCACAGAAGCAAAACAACAACCAAATCGAAACCCAAAGCAAACTAAACTAGCTAAAACAGAAGCAAGGAAAAACAATCTAAACTAAAGCAATATATCCTAAACAAAACATACAAAAGCAAAAGAAAAGCAGACCAAACTGCACTTATTCAAATCAGCACTATATACAAAGAGACTCAAAGTGGCTCATGATCAGATAGGATGAACTGGGACTCATCCCCATATGATTAATCAATGCATGGACAAGCAATAAAGTGAAGGTAACGGTCCACAGAAATGCAAACCTATCTTTATATTCAGAAAAATAAATCTCTGCATTGTAGCATTCAAACTCCATGTCAAAATTAGGAATAACTAGTAACCGAGGTAACTCATTAGGACCATGATTAACCCATATGCAAGTTGTCTTTCCTAAATCTCCATAATCAAATTGACAAGATTCATAATTTCTAGCAAAGAAAGAAACAACCTAATTTTGCATTTCAACAGACTGAGTGTTGTGTTCATCATCCTGCACTTGTGAAGAGTTGATCATAGTGTCATCAGGGGGTCTCCATTGATGGTGCAATATTCCACTTGCATTTGAAACAAGCAAGATAGAATTAGAGGAATCATTACATGATGCAGAGTGAAATTCATATAGAAGACTTTCAGAACTATGAACATGGAACTTTTCACTTGTTTGAGTATTTCCGTGAGGGATCAACAATGAAAATGCAGAGGCATTATCTTGTACAACAATTTCCTCAGAAGGATGCTCATCCGAAGGTATCACAGATTGATCTTCCAGCACATTCTCACCTGGGGAATTCACCAATACTGACTGCAACATTTGTGTTTTCAACATCATTCATATTCTCCTGCACATTAGCATGAACCACATCAACTACCCCATCAATAATGCATAGAATCTGTGAGTTTTCATTATGTAGCTCATTGATAAGCCGAGGAAAAATAGAATTAGATAAATGAGAAGACTCCCCGAATTCATCTTTTGTTGGCACTAGCTCAGATTCTTGATCCCAATCATCAGGAACGTTGACCGCTTCACCGAATGCTTCCTCATGTTCTTCAAGACATTCATCAGCAACTGGTTGACATTCCTTAGTCCGAGACTTGTCTAATGCATCTGTTTGTGTATCATTTGCATGTAAGAGTAGCTGTACTTGCTCCTTCACCTCCTTTATGACTGTCTGGCACTGGAAACAGGCGAATTCTGAATGCACTTCCTCATGTATCTTGCACCAAGCTGGTAACAACAGCTCCTCTAGGTAGACTCCAAAACCTAGGCTTGACCAATCTCTTATAATTCTGGCAACAAAATCTTTGTATCTGGTCTGTATCACATCTTCGTCTTAGACATGAACCTCTTTTTCAGCCTCCACTATATTTTCAGGAACTTGACTAGCCTCAACAAGAACATCCTCCTTGATCTCCATAGGCGATTCTTCACTTAAATATTCCCCTGTTATCTCTGATGCCTCAGATTCATCTTCATGACACTCAGTTCCTTCCAAAGTCGCATCAACATCAGTTGCAATGCCGTCCCTGGATTTAGAAGTAGTCAGCCCTTCTACAGTGTTTTCTTTGCTCAACTCACCTTTCCACTCCAGGTATTCTCCAACTTTAAAGATAATGTCCCCACACGAACGACAGATGAATTCTGAATGGGCTGCATCATGGACTCTGCACCATTTAGACGAAAGAAAATCCTGCAAGCACTTACCACTAGCAAACTGACCTTCAACTATCTGTGTAAATGCCTCAACTGCAATATCAATAAACCCTAGATCTGAGGTGGCTAATGGTTCAGACAGATTTTGCATGAAAAGGTTCCTTTGCAAGACCATCTCAATGTTGTCTAGAAAGGCCAAGCATTCAAACTCGTTGTGTCTACAGGTATTATGAAGCCTACACTTGTCTGAAAATGCATAATGAAGTAAACCCTTGCCATTCCATTGATTTATCCTCCCATTCAATGACTTACAGATTTGAAAAAAGTCAATCTGAAGACTGTTTCCATTATGAAAAACATAACGCTGATTTTCCATCTTGACTCAGAACTTGAATTTTCAGATTTTGTGATCTGCCATATCTCAAATTTTCAACATAGAGGCTCATTCAATCCTCCAGCTATGTCACCTTGTCCGGGCCCTCCTTCTAGCGCCAATCTGTTGATGGTGTTTTCTGCACAGCAACAACTCAGACAGAATGCAGTATTCTATCTCTCTTGAAAGGTTATTTCCAACAATAAATTATTGAAAATCACCCCAAGGTCTCTCGGGTGTCAGGTCATGACAATGCATAAACAACTCAGATAATATGTGAAAATGCTGGTAATCACAAGGGGCCTTACAAATGAACAATGCTGGAAGTGAATTTTCATCAGATGCAACAATATGGTGATGCTTTTAACCCTAAAACTAACCCAGATTCAAAATAAACAGCAAAAGAGATAAGGGTTTAGAGAAATTCTATTCTATTCTAACTCCTAAGATCAATCACAATAATGATGAAAGCTGCAAATGGACAGATCCCCAATAAAACCGATCTCTGCTTGATCAAGGACAAACCTGCAACTACACAGAAATGGTGCAATCTTCTGGGGAAATCTGAAGATTTTCAGACTTTGAACATTCATTCACATACCCAACTGCTGGTGCAATGTAAACAAGCATTCACAGTTGAACTTAGCACAGAAGTGAGGCCCAGACTAACTTTACACAGCAATCTACAATCAGCAAATTGCTAAAAGTATGGACTGGAAATCGATCAACATTTTCAACATTTCACCACCATTGTAAAAGAGCTAAAATCTAACATCTAACATCTGAGAATCAAGAACAAGAAACCATAAAAACTATTGAAAATAAATACAAAGTTTGCCAAATCAACGATCCAGTTGCATTACTTCTCCAACATTACATAACAATTTCAAGTCTCTCATCTCCTACAACTAATTCTGAAAACTACTTGCCAATTCTGGCCTAGTCAAACTCCTAAAATCCCCCCCTTTACAAATGAGGCACAAATGCCATTTATAGAGAACCCCAAACATGTCGGCCCAATTTGATTTTACAATAATAACTGGCCCGAAAACAGGTCAGCCAAGAGAATTTCAAAATAGGACAAGATTTACATTAAATGCATGAATATTATCCATGTCAGCCCAAGATCTCCAACAAGATCAAATTCACGTTTCTTCTAGAAATTCCTCTAGCTGTAGACAGTTTTGGCACGGATTCTTAGGCAGGTCCCACTTTGAAAATTTAAACTGAACATTTCCAGATTTTCCTCTTTGGCATGAATCCATATGCAAGTCCCCCTTTTAATATTTGTTTAGTCCTGAAAAACAAATATCATCATTAATAGCCCACATGTTCAAATTAAATTTGAATAAAATTTTGACCTTTTCTAAAAAACTTACATTTTTATAAGGAAACTTTCCATTTTGGAAATTTTATTTTCAAAATTTTTATTTTCAATCTTTTTATCTCAAGAAATTTTCATTTTCAGGATCATTTTTAAAAAATTTCCATTTTTGGAAAAATAATCGTTTTCAGAAAAATTTCCATTTCGGGAAACCGACCAAGGGGAAAATCTGGGAAAATCCAGGTCAGGCGGATTCTAGACCAGAATCCGGAAAATTCCAGGCAGGCAGGAATCAGGAATTTGGGGAAAATCTAGGCGGACAGGAAAATCCGGACTAGACTAAATTTCAACAATAGATCATCAAAACGAACCAAGAATGCGTGAAACATCGTGCAATACATCAAATTAAGCATGGGGTGTTGAGCATTTATCATCAAATTCATCAATTTAATCCAGCATTTCAATTTGCACAAAGCCTGCAGAAAATCCAGAAAAATCCGGGTGGACCGGATTTCCGCGGACGGCATAAAATTCTGGACTTTGGCACGTACCCGAAAAACTGAAGAAATCTGGAAAAATCTGGGTCGGGGAAAATCCGGACACAGCAAAAAATTGAAAAACTGAAGAAATCCGGGAAAATCCGGGTCAGGCGAAAAATCCCGGACGGGCAAAAACCCGGACTTCACTCGGATCTAGAATTTGAGCAGAATCCGGAAAATTCCGAACGGACCGGAAAATCCCAATTGGGGTAAAAACCTGGATTTCGCTCGGATCTGGAATTTGAGCAGAATCCGAGAAAATCCGGACGGATTTGGGGTAAAAACCCATATTTTGCTCAAACTTAGTTTTTTCAAAGGGAAACCTGGGGAACTCACTTGGGCAAGCAAGATGAACATCTAAGGACCTCCAAAGGCAACCAAATCAATAAAATTAAGGGGCCAAAAGACACCAAAAGCCAGAGCAAAAAGAGGGTCCCTACTTTCAGTGGGGCGTGTGTGCAAAACTGCACAACAATAGGTTCGTGAGTGAATCTTTTACCATGAGAGAATATAAGGTCCTCTTTGATTTGAAAAAAATTGTCTGTGGAATTACATTGAGTAAATCTTGGGTTTCATTATATCTCGTCGAGGCATAATAGCGGACCTTGCAAAAGTCACAAATATCACTTGAACCTCAAGTAGATTTTAAGTCTCCAAGGGAAACTTTAGGCCATCAAATAGTTTAATGCACATTTGGAAGAAAATTTATAACTATTCTCCTATGTCCTCAAGAAGAATAAGAAATTCCACTAGGATGAAATCATGTTAGTAATCCTTCAATAAAATAAAAGAATGTCTTGCATCATTGCTAGTTCTTTTGGCACCTATCTAAGGAAAACTATTACTCCTTTACATATCAACTATATTAGTCACATCGAGAGCACTAACAATCATGATAATGAAGGCCATGATCATGCCATCTATTACCTCAATAAAACCTTGGTGGGATATGAGCTTAATCATACCCTTGTAGAACAACCATGCCTGGTTGTTGTCCGTAACTTGTAAAAACTTTGAAACTATATGCTTATCCATAAAACCAAACTCATATCTAGAATCAACATTGTCAAATATCTCTTGTCATAAATTTCCCTCATAGACCATATGGATAAATGGGTCATGCTACTAAGTGAGTTCAAAATTGAATATATAGATGAACAAATGATCAAGGGATAGGTACAAGGTAGATCAATTTATAGAACGAATCATAACAAACAAACATCCATTGATTATGAACTTTCTTGATGAGTCCATTTTCACACTTGATGACTCAAAAATTGAAACTATACTTTAATGGATCCCATAAAAGTCATGGATCAAACATCATAATCATTTTCATCACTCAACAGGGAGATCTCATATTGAAAGCATTCAAATTGAGTTTTCCTTACACTAATATAGTATAGAATATGAGGCCTTGATCATGGGCCTTAAAATAATATTTCATAGAATCTCCAACATCTCCTAGTCTATAGAGGTTCACAACTCATCATAAAACATGTTAATAGCAAGTATCAAACTAATGATCATGAGTTGATTCCATAAAATGGATGGTCAAAAAATTTAAAGAGAACTAAGTTATACACTTATATATTGAATAAGAACCCTACCTCAACAATGGAGTAGTAGATTCCATGGTTACAATTGGATCACTTTTGGATATGCCACAAGATAGAAAAAAATTGAATTCTTGGTTGAAAAATTAGTAGTTTTTGCATATGATGCTTCCAAATTTGATCTTGTATGTGATATTTTTAGCCAAAAATATCCTCGATACCATGACATTTACACCTACCTCCATGATTAAACCCTAAATACTAACCTATCACATAACCAATGTAAACCTTTATATAATGATCGTGTTGATTCACCATCCTTAGAAACAACCTATATCAAAGGGGTTTTGAGGGTACTTTATTATGATGCCTAAAATTAGAAGAGGCTCTTCTCACACTCAAATAATTTCATGATTGTATCTATGGTGCACACATTAATGGTATGGTATGTTAAGTCCCAAAACTTCTCTTCCAAATCCTAGAGGTTTTCTCCACCTCCAAGGCTAGGGGTTTATCTTCAAGAAGTTAAATAGAGGCTCAGTAATAGAATCAAGATGGTTAAAGGATAACTATGAGAGTGGGTAGTCTCTCATACTCTTTGAGCCCAACTTGAGCTCAAGAGGGTATTCCTAAAGGTATGCCTAAACATACATTCAAATCAAATAAAATGGATAACCAAAAATAACAAACAATAGTTTTACCTAGACTACAACTTGAACCCTATAATTAACACTAGGTTAATAGTAACCAATTGTAACAACCTCTATATAGGTGATCAATTCCTTGCACATGCATTAGCATATGATAAAAATGCAATAATTTCTTGAGATAATTTCATTTTTTTACTCCATAGAAATTGACAAAGTATTGATGTACTAAACATCATTCTCTGAGAGATACAATAATTAGCTTTTTTCTTTAAGGTTTTATGTGCTTTTGACACTAAATCATGAACAACATACACAAATCTATTCCTAATCTCTATATTATTCATCACTATTTTTTTATGTTTTAAGATGATGTGGAGGGTTTGAGTCTTCATGACCGGTGCCTTATTGAGTAATAGAGTCATAAATGTTAGGTAGGAATTAAGATTATCTTAGGAGTACTAAGGAGCTAAGCATTTATTCTTATCATGTGATATTTTTAGCTAGCCACTTGATTTTTCTTGCTAGTTCTAAATTATGTGGTTACATGCCTATCTTTAGGCACCACTACTTTCTTATGACTATTACTCTATATGTACTCCATATTGTGAGTTAATTCATGACCACTTCAACTATTTCTTTTCTTATTCTATGTTTTTTAATCTCATAGATACAAGAATGCAATTTATTGATATTTGTGGCATATTGACATTCTATCCAAAGATCTTGGTGAATTCTACATGGTATTAGAGCTATTTTAGGTTTATAATATTTAGTTCTTTAATATTTTCTGATTTTATTCTTTTGAAAATACCTATGTATGCAATATCTCTATTTACTATGTTGGTTTATTGTATGTGTTTTGGAAAGTGTGTGTAAAACAGGAAAGGTTGATTTGGCCGATCTAGGTGTGTGTAACCAATGTAGAGGCCAACTCAATTCTTCCAATCAAGACGTGGTGGAACGTTAAAATGAATTTGATTAATTGATCTACATAGCATCAAAACTCATGATCTCGATTAGAAGTAGTCTGTCAAACTAAATGCAGGAACACAGGTGAGTATGGCAACGTCTACCTAGCCAACAAAATGCACATTTGACTATATTTATTAATTAATTTAAAATAAAAAAATCACTAAATTCTAATTTCAATAAATTAATAAATACGGTCAAATGTGTAGTCTAATGGCTGCGTAGACATACAGTCAAATGTGCAATCTGATGGTTGCATAGACGATACAAGATTTTTTTGCATGTGGTAGGTGTATAACTTTATTTTGAGTGTTTTATTGCCATGTGACGACCTCTGAGGAATCAAAATAAATCCAATGATTGGAGTTACTATTCATCCAAGCTTAACTTCAATTCCCCTTTCCATTTTTTGATTTTCTAAAAGCAAATTTTTATTTTTTGAGCGCAAAAATTAGGCATTATAAGCAAAATTGAACTTATTGTAAATTTTGGCTGACAAAAATAATTGAGTGTCATTTTTTGAAAGCTGGTAATTTTTTGTACTCAATCCATTGGAAAAAATATCACATTAAAATTATAAAGTGCCATTTTTTCATTCCATTGGACTTTTTATGCACTAAACATATAAAGTGCAAAAATTTGGAGTGGGGGGTTCTCAAATACTGATTCAAGGGAGTTTCTTGTGTTTTGTCTTTGCGTACTTATGTATTTCCTCCCATACTTTATTTATGCTTTTGATTTTTTTGTTCAAGTAATCATATCTCTGACACTAAATCCCTTCCATTTGAGTATTGTTCATAATCCTCATAATAAAGAAAATCAAGTGTGGATATTTTGGGAAGAAAAAACATACAACAAAAGATTTTATTCATTGTCAAATTGATGAAATGAAGCAATTTTTTCTTATTTGTGTTATTATCTTATTTTATCATCTAGTTCCAACACATACAAAAATATCATATAGTATCACTTAGACATCTTGTGAAACATCCACCTCATGTGGGGATAAACAATGTAGTCTAATGAATTGCATTGAGATCTCATCTCCTTCATCACCTGGTGCTACATCTAAGTCTAATGTTGATATTTCTATGGCTTCCAGTGATTCTATGCACCAAGATATTGATATCATTTTTCTAGATCCACCATATTGGGATGCATGTCTACTAGACATATCATCTTTGTTTGTAGAGTTTGACATTATAGATTTGGAAAACACTATTGCAAATATTTGTCTTCTATTTGATGACTATCACATCAGCACTGTTATCACTACACATACATTTTTGGATCTTGCTCTTGTCTTTCCTGCCTCAACTTATATAGTGATAGAGTGTGTAAATAGTCATGAGCTCACATATATGACTCAATCACCATCAATTTTGATATCCTATGGAAAAATATCACAATTTTTTTAGTTTAATGGTCACTATACATCCATGGCTATTGTACTTGAATCCTATATGATACTTGATTCATCATATCACTATTTATCATAGTTTAGAAATGGATTAGAGATCTTTGAGTACCATTTGAAGACACCATCATTGGTATCATCATTGTCTTTGGATCATATGTAGAATTCAGTGTCATTCATTCTTCTTCCTGTATAATCCTATCTAACATGGGAAGATCACTTGCACCTATCTGTAGTTATCTTTCTTCCATAGGGAGAAATATTGTTCAACATTCAAGGATCACATTTTGCATTATTCTTCGAGCACCACTCAACACTTAAGGATCTATCATTTTATGGGGGCACCATCATCTCTTTAACTATTATATGGGGAAATTATTTCTTGTACTTATGTGATAGAAGTAGTCCTTGGGGGATCTTCATGAGTCCTTATATCTCTTCACTTTCTTTTCTCTCTTTTGGGGAGAGTTTTTTCCCACTAGGTTTTCTCCCTTTCTCCAATTTATGAGAGACTACATTGTACTTGGGTACCTCATCAGTCCTAGTTGTCAAGACCCATTTATTTTGAGCCCACTTAACCTATGCTTAACGAGGGATTTAGCTTAAAATTAATCTTACTTAAGAGTTATAAGGAGTTATGTGTCTATTGTTATCCATGTGCTAGTTTTAGCCAACCGATTTCTTTTTCTAGTTAGTTCTAAATTAAGTGGTTACATGTCTATTTTTAGGCACCACTATTTTTAGATGACTGTTACTCTATATGCACTCTATATGCACTCTCTATGCACTATATATTTTGAGTTAGTTCATGATCACTTTAGCTATTTATTTGCATATTATATGTTTTTTAACCTTTTAGGTATGAGTGTGTGATTGCTTGAAATTCATGACTCAATTTGGTAATGGAATTTTCTTTAGATATCTTGGTTAGTTATAACATGTACATCCATTAAAATATCAAATGAGAAGTTACAAAAAAGGTATGATATTGTGAAAAAATACATACTTATTTATCATTCATCAAACCCACAAACACTCATATGTAACATAGAAAATACCAATACAAAAACCAACTGGCATTAATTTAAAATGCTACAACATTTATTGAATCTCTATTATAATCACACTAGAAAATATAGTGAAAAAGGATAAAAAATAAAAAGAAACCTATCATGTATTGCTACTCAAGACCTTTCAAAATTATTGCAATCGATGAGAAGACACATAATTATAAATATTTTCTATTATAGCTACCTTCTTGCAAATTATAAGTGACAAATAAATGGAAAATAGACTAATAGTTATGGAAGCCATAAGAATCTCTACACATTTGTTTATGATTAGATAAGCAGGGAAGGGCCCTGATCGCATGGTTACAAAAACAAACAAAAAAAGAACCAGAGAGAGGTGGGAAACAACACCACCATCAAACCAAAAACCAACATCAAAATTAGCACGCATACCAACATTTAAAATAGTAACCATAGTCCATCTAGTACTAATAAAAAATTGTAAGTTTTTACTAGTATACTTAGTTCTATACAAGTATATGGTACTTGATATTAATATGGGTTCAACTTGGGTTCTATACAAGTATATAGTGACGATTATATATATACATATATTAATATGTATGTATATACACATACATACATACATACATACATACATATATATATATACACACATACATACATACATATATATATACACATACATACATATATATATATATATGTATGTATGTCGTATTTGTCAAACGATATTCTCGTGCACATGATATATCCATACATGAGTATGCGTACATACGTCTACTTATGTTTACTGATGCACGTATATACTCATATGTATGAGTTATCGTAAACACATACATATATACATTTATACATTCTTATGTATATATCCATTAATTAATATATAAATATGATCATACAGAGAAGAGCCCATTCATAACACAAATACTTACTCACATATTCCAATCATGTTCATTCAAAGACAAAAACTCTAAACCTACACAAAATGTTCCCAAACCAAGACTGAAGACTACTTACCATTTCTCAACTATCTTGTCTTGACTTGACTAGACCAACTAGGAAGTGCGTGTGTGTATGCTCAATTAGGCTCATCATGGTTACCAAACCAAGTTCTTCTCTTGAGTGATACCCCCCCTCTCTTCCGGAGGCTTGATTCATTTCTTACATGCAACTTAGTGCATCATGAAGGTAGTTAACTGTTCACATGAAATTCATTTGCATCATCAAAGCATTAAAGTATTCACATTGCAATACATATTCATTCATCTCATTTTCCATCAATATATAATCATTCCTTCAAAATAAATAACATCTTAATGCATATATTTAAATATTTCATTCACCTATTAAACATATTGAGGTCACAATTTACATTTATCATCATATTTACTCATGAAGGTAAAATTACCTGGTAACTGAGAAATAGGGTATAACAATCTCTAAACCATTATTTTAGTAGATTTTATAGGTGATTTTCCACCCTAGCACTTAAAATCCATAGACCATTAATTCTCGGAGGTATGGTGAGTATGTAGTAAATGATTTTATCATTTCCTTAGACCTTTACGGACCTAAAGGGATATTTTTGTGAAAATAATTTATCACAACAATGGCTAGGGCACAGTGGATCTCTACAACAGTAGATCTTCCTATTTCCTTCTATCAAGTACCCAAGTTGTAGATCTATAAGTACAAGTTTTCATCAATTCAAAGGGTTATTCATTTTGAGTATCCTAATTAGGTTCAACATTTAAAATAACACATTAGTGTTTTTTCTTCCCATTTTCTTCTATCAAGTACCCAAGTTGTAGATCTATATATACTTGTATCCTAATTAGTTTTCATCAAGTTGTATATCATTCAGGACATTTTTTAGTGTTTTACATTTTGCTCCTCTTTGAAGCGAGGTACCTGCTACATTGGTTCAAAGACTGACACACTTTAGATTAAAAACTGCTACTTAAATCAAAAAATATTTTTTTTCTTCTTCTGATTTTTAGATGCCTCACTGTTGCCCCAACAAAAGGAATAAGTTGGTTCCCTGCCCCCTTGAGAAATCAAGTGAAAATTTTGAATCCTAGTGGAACTACAAATGCAAATTTTCGATGAAAATATTGATGGTTATAGGGCGATTCCATAGGTTTAAGTTCACAAGCCTAGCACTCTGTGCATTTCATTTTGAAATGCAACTACAACCATACATCAAATGTTCATCAAACGGTTGAGTAATTTATGATATAAATAATAAACATGTGTTTTAAAGTTGTTTTAAACTTTAATACACTAGGATTAACATCAAGGCCAAGGGGCCAGTAACTTAATGTTGCAAAGGACTTAATAAAATGAATAATGATACCGGGAATTAGGGGAGAAGGTCAACGGAAAATTAGAAATCAATAACATTTTGGTAAATCCTAACAAGAGTGTGTTGATAAATTATTTTCACAAAAATATCCCTTTAGGTCTATAAAGGTCTAAGGAAGTGATATAATCATTTACTACATACTCACCATACCTCTGAGAATTAATGGTCTATGGATTTTAAGTGCTAGGGTGGAAAATCACCTATAAAATCTACTAAAATAATGGTTTAGAGATTGTTATACCCTATTTCTTAGTTACCAGGTAATTTTACCTTTATGAGTAAATATGATGATAAATGTAAATTGTGACCTTAATATGTTTAATAGGTGAATGAAATATTTAAATATATGCATTAAGATGCTATTGATTTTGAAGGAATGATTAGATATTGATGGAAAATGCAATGAATGAATATGCATTGCAATGTGAATACTTTAATGCTTTGATGATGCAAATGAATTTCATGTGAACGGTTAACTACCTTCATGATGCACTGAGTTGGATGTAAGAAATGAATCAAGCCTTCGGAAGAGAGGGGGAGTATCACTCAAGAGAAGAACTTGGTATGGTAACCATGATGAGCCTAATTGAGCATACACACACTCACTTCCTAGTTGGTCTAGTCAAGTCAAGATAGTCGGGAAATGGTAAGTAGTCTTCAGTCTTGGTTTGGGAACATTTTGTGTAGGTTTATAGTTTTTGTCTTTGAATGATCATGATTGGAATATGTGAGCAAGTCTTTGTGTTATGAATGAGCTCTTCTTTGTATGATCATATTTATATATTAATTAATGTATATATACATAAGAATTTATAAATGTATATATGTATGTGTTTACGATAACTCATACATGTGAGTATATACGTGCATGAGTAAACATAAGTAGATGTATGTATGCATACTCATGTACGAATATATCATGTGCACAAGAATATGGT
Organism: Sequoia sempervirens; assembly: GCA_007258455.2. Taxonomy (NCBI): domain Eukaryota; kingdom Viridiplantae; phylum Streptophyta; class Pinopsida; order Cupressales; family Cupressaceae; genus Sequoia; species Sequoia sempervirens. The sequence goes on along the minus strand of VDFB02169968.1, from coordinate 65,123 downwards.
TTGAAAAATACGCCATATATATATATATATTCATCAATGGATATGTAAATATATGTTATGCGTAGAAATTAAGATATCAAGATATGTAAATAATATATATATATATATATTAATATATATGTATGTGTATATACATACATATTAATATATGTATATATATAATCATCGGTATATATAATAGTATATATTTAATATCAAATAGTGACTTATGTGTGTATATATATATATATATATAATGTGATTGCATATTAAAATGTTTGCAAGTTTCAAATGGGGCGCATATATGTGGAGCAACACATAAAGAGAATATAACTTAAATATAAGCCAACAACATAGAGTATATGTTGCACTATATTAAAGCGTTGGAATGGCAATAGAAACCAGGGTGTGGGAGTATAAAGTATTAAGAGTTTGCTGATTTATATGGAATGAGATAAAGCGCTGGCCTGCGCTATAAGTAAGGCATTCACTTTATTTTTAAGAGCAGTTAGAATGTGAAAACCAACGCCTAGTTTATATGTGGAAAAATTCAACGCTAAAATTAGAAATAGACTGCAAATATGAGTCTTTAGGCCAACATACAACATGGAGAATTGGTCATTATGCAACTGGCTGTAGAATGTGAAGGTAGTCAACTTGCATGAGGATTAGGATTATTTATGTGTTTACATGTTTGAGGTTTGTGCGGCCACATACCATTCTTTTGGCTGGGTTAATGCATTTTAGAAGGGAAAATTAGTTTATTGTTATAGTGGTAGCAAAATGAGAGAAAAGGTGGCAGATTTCTTAGCTTGTTTGTAGCATTAAGATTCTCAAATTTTAGTATATATAGAGGTGCTCTCTCTACCATTTGATACACTTTTCAATCTGATTTCTTTGTTGTTATTCTATTCTATTTTCTATGTAAGCATTATTTTGAGAGTTTTAGTGAGAGAGAGAAATTTGTTTGTAAGTTACATTTTGTTGAGAGTTCTTGAGAGGAGATTAGAGGTTGGAGATTAGTTGAACATTGAAGAAGTAACATTCCTGGTTATGGAGGTTGAGGTTGGAAAGTAGCATTATTAGTTGGAACTCTATATCCAGGCATGCTGATTTCCATTCCTTTATTATTTATGCTTGAAAGGTTATTGAATTACAAATACCTTTGTTTGGAAAAGATTACTTTTATGGAATGCATGATATGCTTGTTCTTATGAACTTAGTTATTTCCTAGAATGGAATATTCTTGTGTAATTCTTGATTAAAGTCTCGAATTAGTGAAACCCTATTATTTGGGAATACATTTATATTATGTTGAAGCATGTATGGCTTTAATGCTATTAGAACTATACTTAGTTCGTTAAGACTATGTGGATGTTGTGTGAAAAGTGAAATATGGAATATGTTGCTATCTTGATTTGTTAGCTTATGATGCTAGGTAAACCTTTGTGGATAAAGAGGTTAGAAATGTGATGGGAATGATGGCATGATAGACATGTCATAATTGATAGGTTTTGTTGTCATGCAAACCATGTTGATATTCTATACTTGATTGTTCTATCAATATTCAACAATAAGGTTGAAAAATGTATTTTTTGATTATGCTATAATCATATACCTAATTAGGAGTCTATTCCTATTTACGAAATTCTAGAAGAGGACTCATGTTTTGACAACCTAAAGCCATATAGAAAAGAGGACTTGTAGGTG